>VYZQ01044921.1:34543-46749 GCA_013400655.1 Mystacornis crossleyi
TGATTTTAGACTTTGGGAGCGTCTGTACAACAATGTTGTGGCCAGATGTGTGTATCACAAGAGATAACTGTCATGTGCTCTTCCTCATTTACACCTCTAGATTTGCCATCTGCCTCCTGGCATCAGAAGAGAGTCAATGAAATATTTCTGTTCTTCAAACACTGAACAAGGAACTTGATTAGTAAAAGGAACATTGTATTAACCTCAAAGCTACTGTTCTCCTTTTTCCATTTTACTGCAGAGGTTGTTCATAAAATTCCTCTGTGCCTGGCTTCTTACTGCAAGCCAAGATAAACAGTTTACAACATTGTCACAGCAACCAAGGCACTCTTATATTTACATTGCCTTTAGGCTGATAAGAAGTGCGATCATTCTCTATTTTGTTATTAGTCACATTACCTTCATTTGGCATTTGAATGTTGTTTACTCTAACTGAGCAATTGCTAATCAGTCAAAAGGTTCTTTCATTAACGCACTTAATACTTCCTTCCAGCATTTTCTTATTACTTTTCTCCTTCAAATATTGCTTCATTTTTAAGTTTATATTCAAACCCTCTGATCTAAACATAAAGCCCTAGGAGGCTTTATTATTACTGCAGTTATTCTTTTCTCTGTGTTTTGACCTATGCAATGTTTTTATCGAATCTAATAATTTGATCTAGCAAATCAAATGTAGATTGTAACAAACATTTTAGAAATCAGGCTACTGGAGCTTTTGGCACAACATAGCATTTGCTGTATGGAGTTTCAGGAGCATTTTTGCTCTTTACATTTCTTTGAAGTACGTTTTGATATCCTGCTGAGAACTATTAAGAGAGGGTTTTATTTCCAACTATGTTGTTCTTTCAGCTTTGACCTAAACCGGAATGAGATCGAGTCTTTAATCCTGAATTTATTCTGAGAAATTAAAGATCAGAAATTAAGAGTTGTTATCTTAGACAACATCCTCAGATACCTTCAAGGAGTAAACAGCATACAGCACTTATATTGCAGAAGCATTTTTCACGTGTACACTTTCTGGCCATTGGAAATTAGAACAATCGGTAGTAGTTTATTTTACCTCTTGCATCATTTCTTCAGAATGAGTACGTGGCCCCTGGTAGAATTTGCTGATCCTGTTTTAAATAGAGTTCCTTGCTTTAGTAATCCATAAGAAATCTATCCAACAGTTTTACACCATCAGACAGAAAAGTGCGCACACACACAAACACACACACACNTTACAAAATTCTGGAATTACTCTTAGAATGTCATTGTTGATGCGCACACACACCCCTTGTGAATGAAGCTGCAGGACACTCAGGGAGTTCTGAGTCTCACATTCTGCATTGTGGACCACCTTTTGTGCCCAGCCTGTGCTTTGGCAGCTTTGGGAGGAGCCAAGTAAATCCCANTGGGTTTTTTTCTATGGTTTCAGGAACATCTATGTCATTGTTATGTTAGAGTGAGTGTAATGGTAATTTTTATTATGACACACAATTTCAATGATTCAGGAAAATACAGATTTTGTCTTTCAGAATAAGCCAGGCTGATGAAATATCTTCCTCTTCTTGGGACATTTCCAGACAGAAAATTGTTAACATATTGGAATCACCATTATCCGCAACATGCAGCAAAACCTAATTATCCTGGAAGATGAACAGCTCACTTGTTTTACACTGAAGAGTTTAGCAAGTTCTATTATTCTGTTTCGAACAGGCACAGAGAAATAGGCAAANAATATAGTCTGTGGTGTTGAGCTCACTGTCAGTAGGAATATCCGTGTATGTAGCCTAGGATGGAAAAGACTCAGAAAGGTCTTAGTAAAACCTTTACAGGTAGGTTACTGGTCAGAATGGACCTCTATATCCTCAAGGCAAGAGCCACCTAAAATCAATTTTTATTGCAAGATCCTAAAAGAGCACAGTCCTCTGAAATAATCTAATCCATCTTTCAGAGATGCAGAGAGACTGAGTCCATTTGCATCAGATGTGTGCAGTTTCTCCAGTTACAACCTGGGGATAATATTTTTTCTTCTAAAAATCGTTAGGGCTGTCCTTTTAACACTTTTAACATTGTTTTCTATAGCACNGAACTGCATCCTAAAATTCCAGGAATCACAGTGTTTCTTACACAGTGATGTGGTTAATATTTCACTTTTCACTTTTAGAACTTGAGACTTCTATGCCCAAATACAACATATTTCCCCTTTGCCACCAGACAAACTAATGCCTAAGAGTATGTATTCCTGTGACATGTAAAAGCAGTTTTTATTTTACTTTGAGAAAGAAGTTTCTGATTTGCATTAGTAATAACTAAGTGAAGAATAGAAAATTTAACTTGTGATTGGAGGAAATTGGGAAAATCTAATATTGGGATTTAAAAAATAAACTTCAGACTTGTTACACAGTTTAAGGTCAGTCCAATGATGAATAGCACATGGTGAATGCAATTTATGCGAGAAAGGATGACGTCATATGGAAACATAGGTTAAAAACTAGGAGCTCATATATTCATTATTAAACATACGTAAATGAAAGGTGAAAGACATTTTTATTTTAATGTGCAAAATTCAAGCAACAAGCACCAAAATACCAAGAAACAGGTGTTTTTCAGGCTTAGGTATATTAGCTGAAAAAAAAAAAATTAAGTCTAAGCNTCCCTGATCCTAAATGAGAAACTCAATCAGGTATCTGTCCTCATTCCTATAGTCCAGATTCAAAGTACAGCTCCTCTGTTTTCCAGTAATAACTAATTAGGATACCTTTCCTACTTTCAGTTCACCTTGAACATGCTTTGAGGTATAATTCTTTCTCTTCTTTCTCTCCTAAACTAAAAATATATATTTCTTACTGATATTCTGGTTTTGTCTTTAAATAAAAAACATTGTCATTATACTTAGCAACCTGTATCCCTCAGTCACCTTTCTTTTGTTTGTTTTGTCTGTTATCCAGTTTGCTGAACTTGATCCTCCAAGACTATGTCAAATATCTATCAGTGAACATTCTCTCTGATTTTATGTTTCCCAGAGGTGTGAAATTTAGTTGTTAACTTGAATCAAAAAATATGTACTATCTATGGAAANCTAGAATAAATGTGTACAGCTAGTACATATTTACTCTGCATTCATTAAAGTCTTTCAGGGTGATAACTTCAAATAATTTTGAAGAAATGATTGGAATTTAACATCTCCATTAATAAATCTTGTAAGAAAAATCTTGCTTGATTGAACAGTGTAATTATTTTCAAAATGAAACCTTTTCAGAAACTATTTTTTCCTAAGTATTCTATCAATTTAAAAATTGTAAGAAATGCATGATACACTGAAGAACATTATGTGACACAAAACAGTGCAGTGGAGAAAAGCAATGGTAATATACAGGCTGTGCCACTTACCAAACAAAAGATAGTAACAGTTAGTCAAACAGTTGGCAAATAGACTCCACATTTACTGGAACATATGCACTTCCAAAGAGCAGTTTATTCCAAAGCAAAAAGTGACAAACGTCGTCTAGTTGAACTGGTTTTTAAATAATTCTGTTAGTTTTTATTCACTATGGAGAAAAGCAAGATTATTACTTTAAATACCCAACTGTGGTAGGGAGGATGACCGTCACCCAAAATTTCTAGGTACTAAAGTCCAGGTATATACCTTTGGAGCTGCATACATTTATTTCTAAAACCCCATAAAACTCTCTTGCATGTATTTCAGTAATGGACACATACATTTACAGGTAATTCAGGAGTAAAAATCTTGAAATGATGATGTAGGTCCTAAACAATTCTCTAAATTTCTGGAAAACACATTATTATCAACTACACAGTACAAAGAGGTGAGATAAGACTCTTCAGCTGTCAGAATAAATGCATTAGTGACTACCCAGTTCAGCAGTCAAGATATTGACAGTTACATAGAATATCACAACAGTAATTGGCTGTGAGGAAAAACTAAACTAAAATTAAACTAGCTGTTAGAAAACAAAACAAAACNTGAAAAATGACTTATCTGCTATTCTGTAGTTAACAGATTTCAATTCTGAGAATCATTCATTCTCAGACAAAGTTTCACTAGATATTAAAGTATCTTCAGAGATTTCTTCTGATTGACAGTTTAGTTATGGTTCAGCTTTGCCTCACTTGATTGCATGGTTGTTCAAGGGAAGGTTAACTTCATACCCTCCTCTAAAGAATGATTTAGTCCCGATTCCCATCGTTATTTTTCACTAGATAATCAGGCATTTGCAAAAGCTGAAGACTAAGTAATTAATCAGTCAAAGAGCTGAAAACATGGAAAACTAATGAGTCAGGGTTTATGTAAGAGTCACAACTCCTGTATGATGGAATATCATGTGTAAGACCAATTTATATTTTTATTTAGACTTCACCTTTACAGGTACTCAAAATTAATGTCTACAGCCATTTTAAAGGTCAACAGGATTGAGTATACTGATGATTTTGTGTACCAATCTGAATTCTTTTTAAAGCTGCACCTGGTGTGAGTGACTTTTGAATCATTCTTTGATCTTTACTGAAATAGATCAGTTAGCAACAGAAATTGCATTTCTCTGAAAATCCCATCTAATATATGGAGATTTCAATCTCTCTTGGAAAGGTTACAAGACACCGGGTCGTGTTAATCCTTATGTAGAATAACTTTTTTTTTTTTAATTCCAAGCAAAATAGGCAATACTTTCCTACTAACTTTAGGTAAGTAAAGATGGATTGCCAACAATCTGTGTCTTTAGAGATTTAACTAATTTTTATTGCAAAACCAGATGTCATGTATTTTATTCAAAAGTACTGCAAGGAAATGGAAATGAAAAAGACCATACATCTAGCAGAAAAAGACCAGAAGGGAAATATGACACTGAAAGATGAAAATGACAGTGAGGTCAGGGGAATTGCCCTGAATATGCCAGCATATAAACAGCAGTGCAAGAGGGTACTGTAATGTATCTACACAGCATGATGGGGTTGATTGTCCCTCTTTTTGCTCTGTGCCATGTGTTTGTTTATTCTGACTGCTCAGAGCAGATTTGTTCCCTGGTAACGACAGTCAATCCTGCAATAAATGTCCCAAACTTTGTACTGCAAAATTGGAAGGCTTTTGGGGTATATCTAACACACTGGTAAGAATCCTTTTGGAGGATTTTCAAGGGTTGCCAAAAAGGTATAAACAGACAACTGGAGAGCTTTAAAAGCCAAAAGTGAAGAAGAGGAGATATTTTGGTTTTTCCCCCCTATTTATAGTGACATATTGGCTGCCCCTATAGCAGCACAATAAAGAGCACAACAAAGAGCACAATCCTCCTGCCTGAGGATTGCTGTGCTAGCAATTACACTGTTACTAGGAGCCCTGTTTCAACTAGAAACCTCTCAAACACATCCTGGACATGCATCAAAGGTTTGTATGGGCCAGGAATCACTTCCACCAGGCTGTCTGACTAAGGTCCTCCTCTTTAGGTGGATAAGAGCAATAATGGTATGGACATAGGTCATATCATGTCAGCTGGACACAGGAACTACCCTGGATTGGTTTTTTGTTGCTGTTTTCAGACGGTAAATGTGACCATTGGATTGAGCCAGTCCAATAGCTTGTCTATAGCAATGACAAATAGAAGATGTTTAGGGAAAGCATTTAAAAAGCAGGAAAGGTACAGAGTGATATATCCCTTGGTGTATCCTGTTTTCTTCCAGAAATCAAAGACCTAGGGGATTTAATGAGTCACAAACTTCAACCAGATGCATTGACTTTAATAGCTTTGTCTTCTTCCTTCCAGCCATTTCCAGCTTGGCATTTCCCATTTTCTTTTGGTTTAGTTTTAAATTGAGATATTTGGCCAAGAGGAGAGCACAACCTTCCTGTCTTCCAGTTTATGCAACCAGCTATGCACAAGCTGCACTGGGTCACACCAGCTCCAGTAGTTGCAATGGGCTGGATCCAAAAAATTAGTTCTGGAAAGATCCGAGTACCTGCCTAACTTGTTTGACTTCTCGATCAGTGGTCTGCTTTGGGCTCCCATGCTAAAGAGAAAAAGTCTCTCCCTATGACAAGGTGACAGAAGTTCTATCATGCAGTAGCACTTATATAATTGAATACTTGTTTACTTGAAATTCACACGAGCAATTTCTGATTTTATTTCAAAATTGGATATTCTATTTCCAAATTTAATTAGTACTATTTTGTCAGCACTATGTGTTTTCTGGATTTTGTGGATTTTTCATGAGCTCTTCCAAAGCTTCCTTGGCTGATAAACTTGTATAGATAATTAAAGACTTTCATAGAAATAATTTATTTTGAAGATTACCTGTTTTCCAGTTTAATTAACATCTCTGCATGGAGTTGAAAGTGTGACATCTGCCAAGATAAGATTTTTCTTAAGTTCAGGAGTTGGTACCATTGCAAAGAGAAAGGACAGAGACTTTATGTCCTAGGTTGCAATGTAAGNCTCTCACTGGTTTTGCTTTCAACCCAGTACACCTTAGAAGAGGAAAGCAGGCAAGAGACCTTTTGAATATATGAGAGGAGAAAGTAGTCTAGGAGAAGAGCAGAGGTTGATGGTCTGAAAGGAGAAATAAAGTCACAATCTGTTATCAATTACTTCTTAGAGAAGATAAACGTAATGTGAAAAATACATTTGACTGTAGTTCCCATACAATTTATATTAAGGCAGTTTCTAATACTCTTTAAAACCTAGATTAGGTCTTATCACTGGATGCAGGAGTCCATGACAAAGAGGGATCTAGCAGAGATAAAGTACTACAGGCCCCTGGACGTGAACAGTGCAAGCAGCAGGTAACACTGCTGCTGGAGGCCACCCTCATCTTTGTGTCTGATCACTTCAGCGGGGTTAACATGCCACCTGTGGCACTTAGGCTACTGTTTAGCAATCTATGATTCTGTGCAAAACAGATTTTTTAAACCAAGAGACAAAAAACCTGTGCCTTAACAGAAACCTCAGCTCTTCATAGTTGTACATTTACCTGGGTTAAAACCCAGTTTTGTTGATAACAGTTTTTAAAAGTTTTTCCAAACACTGTGTCTTTGCTCATCTAGATGTAAGACTTTGTGTCATACTTCCTAGTACAAAAGAAATCAAATTGTAAGTAAATCGCTTTATAGAAGCACAATAAAAACTAAAAAACCAAACAAACAAACAACCAGAAAAAAAAAAACAATTACAAAATTCTGGGATTACTCTTAGAATGTCATTGCTGATGCACACATACACCCCTTGTGAATGAAGTTGCAAATATGTTACTTATAGACTTCTTTTTCATGACAAATAACAAAAAAACTGATTACTAGCCATATTCTACTTAATCATGAAAGAACATTGTAACATAGGCTAAGGTGAATATACACTTACCTAACCAGGAAGGTTAATTGGTGTTATGGCCTAGGCTGTGAAACCTTTATTTTACCAGCAATGTCGTTACTAATTTTCTTTTTTTTTCTTTTAATACAGAAAACCCCTGTATTTTTATTTGATTTTGTTTCTAAATTAATTTTCCATCTCAGCTGTTACGGAAATGAGATGTGAAAACAGTTCTGTACTGTGTGTGAGCACATTCTTAGTCTAGCTGACATTGTTGCAAGGGTACATTTATCTTTTTTTTCTACCAGATGAATAAAAAAATCTGTGCAAATTAATCCTCTTTTTTTTTTCTCTTTCCATTAATAGAAGATATTTAAATAGATTAAAAAGATAAATTTCAGTGTGGAATGTCAACAGTGCCCAGGAAGTCATAAACTGTCAGTGACCCAGGAGGCTAAGCAGTATATCACTGAGATTTGGAAATGTCTCTCAGGATTTGCAAAATCCTCTGTCACATTACAAATATGTGCCCTCTACGCAGTTAAGAGGACTGGCTCAGTCATCTGTGTGTCACACCTGAAACAATATGATTCTAATTTTGACCTCACATCAATTTCAATTTACTGCCATTGTAAAGACTCCAGTAGAGTTATTTCTGAAGTACACATGTGCAGCTGAACCAATGCACACAGCTCTCTAATATCACTGCAGGAGCTCATCTTCATTAACCCCCACATTTCTTCTCTACTTTCTCATTGTACTCAAGAGCTTCCTCTGTTTCTTTTATATTTCAAGCTCTCTGGAACAGACTGCTTATTTATACTTTTCCCGTCATTGTTTCTGGACATTTCTGTAAAGTGAATCTGAAATAATAATAGTATTCAGAGAGTGTCTAGACAAGAAAGAAGCAATTACTGAGCCAAGGCCCTTGCATGATCATGTATTGCCTACCAATTGCATAAAAATCATCTGATTTCTCACTGAAACTTATTGTTATTTTTCAGTCATGTGAGAGGTTTGTTGTCAGTCAAAAGCTGATGGCGATCTAATCCATAGGATCATTTTGCAATTTCTTCTCATGCCCGTAACATAGCCAGGCAGTCCATCTCAGTCAGAGCACAACAAAATGCAGTGTCCCTTCAGCGTCCTCAATCTTTGTGCAGCTTGCCTTGGCTGACCATCAATTCGCACTTACTGCTCTCTTCACTCCTATCTAGCAATAGAGAAGGAAACACTGGCATGCCTTCCAGGTCATCCAAACTGATGGATGCTTACTTTCTATATTTTTCTGCAGTATCAAGTGCTTTCATTTTTCAGGATTTGTTTTAGTAAAACAGATCTTCTTTCAGAGATCTCTGCATAGACTAAAGAAAAAAAGCAATCAAAATTCTATTTTGTAGTGGTATTCAAGGTTTTGTGCATTTGTTCTCAGTTTGTATCCAGCAAGCCTAAGATACACAATGATGTTTTCAGCTCTCCCATCATCCAGGTAGAGCCCAGAGATGAAAATCCCCACCAGGGATAGGTAATAACAATGTTCAAGGTGCTTTAAGGTACAACTAGAAAAAAACACTTTTCAAATATTCATCTGTATGTGAAAAAAAACAGCTTGAATTTTGAATGCTGATTGGCAGCATCTACTTGGGTGTATGTCTGCTGGGGTAGGTGTCTGAAACTGAGTTTTTGAAACTCTTCAACTTTCAAGCAGAAGACTTGGTAGATGCAGCTGATGTGGGTAGTTGCAATTTTTGATGATACTCAGACTGCACAAAGTGACATATCCTGAATCCTCCAGCTAATAAGAAAACATGAGGCAGAATCATTGATTAGAAGGATAATCATGTGTTGTTCTTCCACAAATAAGGTATTTAGATTGGGAGAATGTGAGACCTGAGGACCAAGAAAGAAGAGTTGGTGCCAAAAAGAAATGGTCTCAGGAAAGAGGACGGAACTAGCAGAAGATGATAATCCTGGCTGAAGAAAAGGAGCTGGAGTTGGGCAGCCTGAATCCTGGAGATCAGCGTTGTATGCAAATGAATGCAGGGATGGCCAGGGAGCTTGGCCCGTGATGCCAAAGTCTGGTACCTGAGAACTGTACAACACTCATCTTTCTGCACGAGTACCTGGAGCAGCAGTGACCTCGGTGCGGGGAAGGGAATCAGGGCCTGAGGTAGCACAGCACCGTGAGGAGAGCGTGAGCCAGTCATTGACTGAGTGAGAGAATGCGAGAAATGAGCAGCATAGCAAAGACTCTCATCTTGTCAGTCCTTAAACTCCAGCATCCAGGTCCACCACAGACTGTGGTTCAGTCTGCCTCACCTGTGACAACTCTCTACCGGTCTGTCCTTATTTGCTTTCATCTACTTTCTGTCTTTCTTCCTGCCTATTGGCTAAGTTATGCATCAAAACCATCCATTTCAAGAGTCTCCACCTCCTGCAAAGTGTTTGTCAAAAACATCCTAACGATTTAGACAAGGCAGTGAACCACTGTAGGAATTCTTTCATTTCCAAAATGAATTCAGAAATTTGTTCTTACTAGCTGCTGCCTTCTATTTGGATCTGTTACTTGCTTGCTAATTGTTTCCTAGGAGCCCTGAATGATTGTAACAAAGGCTGCACTTATTTCTCCTGAGTTTTAGGCCCACACACTTAATTGTTTCACTATAATACACTTTACTATGTTCTTTTTCAAAAAAGGTCATACAACACCACCTGTAAGCAATCACCCTTCAGGTGCTGCAGTTGCTATTATTTTCCTCTTTAGGAATTGAAATGTGTGAATAATGTCAAGAGGGAAAAGTCTATTAAAAATTTTTAATAAAATTAGCTAACTTCACACTTCATAAATGTAGAGAAATTCTGGGGGGATATGAAAGACCACAAGCAGGCAAAACAGCAGCTTTTTAATCTGGAAAAAATTTTGTCCAGTGCAAGCAAGACATGTCAGGAGTTACACAAATTTTTGTTAAAAAAACCCCAAAATTTAAATTAATTCAAATAACATAAACCTGATTTAACTGTACTGTTTCTCTCCAAGTGAACATTTTCTTTGAGCTACCCAGCTGTCTGTCAATCCTAGCCTTTCAAAATTTTGATTGGCAAAATACCTACCATGCTTACTGAAATTCAAAAAAAAACCCCAAAACAACAAACTTTTCCATAATCTTAAATGTTATATATCTTGATTTGTGACACTATGCAATGCTGTGAGACTTAATATTTTTGTCAATTGCATATGCAACTCTTCTGCCAATTGTTACTTAGTTAACCTCTGCCAGCTGTCCTTAAAGCTGGACAAAGAGTTTTAAAGAGCAGAAATTTCAGCAGAAATTTGGCTTCTGTTGTTTCAGACTTTGCAAATTTTACTTTAGTTTCACCCAGTCCTTTCAAGTGAGAGGTATATGTTCGGATTTGGTTTGGTAAAAGTAACAATTGATATTTCCTGCTATTCTCCAATAGTTCAGTAATTCAAAGGAAGACTCTCCTGATTTGTGTCCATGGTTTGTAGAGCCCTGGGAAGGTTTTTAGCATAGATTTTTCTTCTCTTTCCTCTCAGTCAAACACATGGCCTGCTCAGAGGCTTCAGAATCAGGCTTTTGCTCAGTCCCACATGTTGAAACCTTACCATTTTTCATATTGAAAATGTAAATAGTCAGAAGTTGCTAAAACCGTTAGCTGGACTGATTGCCCTTTCCCAACACCCATGCAAAGCAAGACTATCTCCTAAGGACTCCTAAGGTATCCAGGAAGGGTGAATGTTCTTCAAGAAGGAAATCCTGAAGGAGCAGGAGCGGCTGTACTCATGTGCCAAAAGACAAGGCGTCAGGGAAGAAAACTGACCCAGCTGAACAGAAAGATTTGGCTGGATCTCAGAGGGAAAAAGGAGACTTATGATCTTTGGAAGGAGGGGCAGGCAACTTAGGATGTTGGGGGGTTATGCAAGGGAAAAATGAGAAAGACCAAAGACCAACTTGAACTTAATCTGGTTGCTGTTGCAAAAGACAATTAAACCATTTTTATAAATGCATTAGCAATAAAAGGAGGGCTAAGAAGATTCTCGATGCTTTTTTGGATTCATGGGGAAATACTGACAAAGGATAATGAAAAGGCAGAGATACTTAATGCCTTCATTGCCTCAGTCTTTAATAGTTAGATCAGCTGTTTTTCAGGTACTCAGGCCCCTGGGCTGGAAGATGGGATGTGGAGCAGAATGAAGCCCCAATAATCCAAAAGGAAATGATCAGCAACCTGCTACACCACTTAGACATCCAGAAGTCTATGGGATGGGATGGCATTCACCCTAAGGTTCTGAGAGACCTGGCAGAAATGTTCACTGAGACACTTTGAATCATTTACCAGCAGTCCTGGTTGAACTCTTGTAATAAATATCCTTAGTTTAATTATTTTCTAGAAAACTTTGGCAAAGTTTTCCTCCAAAATTGTTTAACTCCAAAACAAGTTAATGTATATTAACTGACCTTGATTTTTCAGACCCAGTTAGATTACATTTATCATCAGTTCCTATATTAATTTTACATTTGGCTGTTAAAGTCACTGTAAGAAACTCACCTTCAAGGACACACCGGGAAATGATTCAAGAAGGAGATGCACACATACTTCCTTCTAACTTCTCTTACTTTCATTACACAAAATACACCAGCAGTAAAGTTCTTTTCTTCCTTCTCTTNAATTTGAAAGCACTGATCCTACCAAGAAAGAAAAAGGTATGGTTGTACTTCTACACCTGAAGTCTTTCAGGGTCCATAGGATCTTGTTCACATCTACAATAAAACACAAACTGTAGAGTTTATGCAGAGCCTGCTCCTGTGATAAGAAAATCTTGATGCATTACCAATGAAGGGAGGTTGTAGGAGACTCTATGAAGCAGTGTTTTGTAGAATAAAACAG
>VYZQ01044924.1:3484-21862 GCA_013400655.1 Mystacornis crossleyi
TCCAAGTTCTCTGCATTCCTGTTTTGTTATCGTATTAAAACAAATCTAGTTCCTGTCACAGCAACATAGCCATTTTATAAAAGCAGTCAAAAGTTCCAGAAGATAGGCCGAAATCAATGATTACAACAGAAAAAAGTCAATAGTATTTATATGATTAATAGCATCAGGGGAAATATGGCAACCTAGATAGGGAAATGAGGAGGCCAGATAATTTGAGAATTAGAAGCAGCACATCAAAACCTTGAAGTCCAGAGAGGGTACATTCAGGGACCTGTTATCTCCTGTCAGGCCTGTAGATATTGGAAATTTTTTTGTCAACTTTGGTGGCATTTATACCGGCATAAAATTGTGTAAGGGAAAATTTAGTGTCTGGTTTCTAGAGATTAAAGGGAAAATACTATAGTAGTCTCCTGTGCCATTTCTGAATGCAGGTCTACCACGAACAGTGCTCCAAATATCTGCAACTGAGCTCACACACATACAGCTTGGGAGGGTGGGAGGTCACCCTTTCTGCAAAGCCTCTTACTGAGGGGATCTCGTTAATCCTTATAGCCTGGTTCAAACTAATTAGGATGGATATGGACACTGTAAAGAGAAAAATAGACCGCCCGTCCTTGAGGAATCCCCAGGGATGTGGGAGTGGAGACAGAGCTGTGCAGTTGCTGACTGCGAGGAAGGATCTGCACCAGACTGCATAGAGTGAGTGCTGCTTCCAGCACCTTCTGGCATACCTGATGAAAAGCCATGGCTCTCAGCTTTTAAAGGTGAACTGAAAGAGCAAAGCAAAAATTAAACCTAATTAAGCACCAGTTTCTGTGCTGAGCTCTTCCTCTGAAAAGGCAACATAGGACAGTCAGAACAGAAGGGGACATGACAAGAAACTTATTTGAAAATTTTTTACTCCCAAAGACCCTTCTCTGGGTTTTGTTTGCTTCCCTAACAGGTCATCACTCAACAACAGANGGGGATCTCGTTAATCCTTATAGCCTGGTTCAAACTAATTAGGATGGATATGGACACTGTAAAGAGAAAAATAGACCGCCCGTCCTTGAGGAATCCCCAGGGATGTGGGAGTGGAGACAGAGCTGTGCAGTTGCTGACTGCGAGGAAGGATCTGCACCAGACTGCACAGAGTGCTGCTTCCAGCACCTTCTGGCATACCTGATGAAAAGCCATGGCTCTCAGCTTTTAAAGGTGAACTGAAAGAGCAAAGCAAAAATTAAACCTAATTAAGCATCAGTTTCTGTGCTGAGCTCTTCCTCTGAAAAGGCAACATAGGACAGTCAGAACAGAAGGGGACATGACAAGAAACTTATTTGAAAATTTTTTACGCCCAAAGACCCTTCTCTGGGTTTTGTTTGCTTCCCTAACAGGTCATCACTCAACAACAGAAAGACTGCTTTGGATTTTGTTTTTAATTGCAGTGAGTATGAATGTAATTTTGATTTTTAGGGGTTTTTTTTACTAAATATACTTTTTTTCCCCCCATATAGAATGAAAAAAAGAGGCACAGCAGTTTATCTAGCCAGTCCTTGCCTCAAATTCTTCCAAGCAGAGCAGGGTTTGACCCAAGATTTTCGAAATGAAAGGACAATTTCACAAACCTTGCATAAATCTCTGAGGGAAGAGATGTTTTCCACACTTCTTGAGTTCTCATTAGCCAGTTCTGGATGATGCGGTCTTGTAAAGAAAACTAAAATTCCTGACTAGCTCATAGACACACCCCAATATAAGAAAAAAATGAGGGAAGAGAATATCTATAGTCTGTAGATCACTCTTAAGCATGGGTCTACGGAGCAGAGCAAAATACACACCTTTTACAGGGCCTTTTCTATGCAGACCTTGAATATCTCCGAAAGTGGAGTTTCCATGGCCTCCCTGGGCAACCTATGTCAGGTCATCCTGAAAGCCAGTTTCCTGCTGCTCAGAGGGAACCTCTGAAAGGAGGTAGATGCTCCATCCCTGGAAACATTCAAACATCCTGTGCTACAGTTTGCGCCCATTGCCCCTTGTACTGTCAACTGAAGAGGGCATAATAGTCTACAGCGAACCAAGCAGAAGAAAATTAGTTTATCTGTTTTGTTTTGGTGACAAACAGAAGTCTGTAGCACAAGGTCATTCCTGGAAATATCTTTTTGTTCAGTTCTGAGAAAAACAGATGTGAGTCTGATGCCTTAGGTTTTAACTTCTTTATTTTTCAAATCCTGTATTGCCTAGTGTGTAACTCTGAAGTTTCTTACAGCTTGTTAGCTGCTCTCTTAGGCCAGATAGACACAACAAAGCTTCTCTGAGCTTGCTGTTCAAGGACACTCAGGCTGTCTGAGGCCTAAAGGTAGAAACTAGGACCAGGAGAGAGGTGGAGAAATTGAAGAGAGCTAAAGTTTTAATTGGTGAATTTATGCTGATATGGAAATGGACCAAACCTGTAACAGTGTAAAGGTGAGCTGTCGTGACCTGCTGTCCATCTTGGGGTCTAATTTATGGAAGCAGCCTCCAGCTCCCCAGGGTGTACCTTGAAGGCCCTTCAAATAAATACCTACCTTTATTCCCTTACTCTGTTTGTAGGTGGCTGGAGAAGGCAACAAGTCCAGCAGTCAATGCTCAAACATCCTCAGCACTCTCAGCCACTCGTGGATGCAGAGTTTGGCACTGGACAGGTCTCACACTCCAAAGATGTGATATATTACCTTCAGTCCAATCAAAATGCATTTTTCTCCCTGAATTAAGCCTTCAAGTCCACAAATCTCAACAGCAATTACCATGCAAATCTTTAATAGTGGGCAGTAGTAGGACCCACTGCTTTTAACTCCCTTTTAGCCACTGTTAGCTAAACAGCCACCTTTTAGCTGCTGTTCTTTAACTTGCTGCTCTGGCCATTTAACCTGCGGGCTCAGCATTGCCATTATTGGGTGCCATTCTTCCCTTTTACTTTTTAAAATGTCTTTTTTATTATTTTCTTAAATTTCTAGAAAAAATGTTTCTTCCCGCTTGAGTGGTAAAAGATAAAGAGTTGAGTCACACTGATGTAGCACTGACAGCCCTTACGATGGCCCAGCCGTGTTAGAGAGGGCAGCTGCCAGCTTCTGGCAGTAGCTCTGCTCATGTTGTGGCTGTGTCACAGGGAACTGGTGACATAACAGGCCCAGGACAGATGTCACCTGGCTGTCAGGGAGACTTGGGATGGACAGCCTTGACCTGAGGCTAGGAGAGTCCTACGCAGGGGGTGGGGGCTGCTCAGGGTGTAAGGTGTCTGCTGGTTCTTGTTTCCCTGGTTTTGAAAGCCTCAGCTCTGGACAGGGACACGACCACACCATGTCATACTCCTGTCCTCTCCCTCCCCCACCATCCAGCATTGCAGCAGAGCACGTTGCAGCATTCCACAAGGACAGTGACATACGGATAAAAAAACCACATAGTCCTAGTCTGCAATATGCCATGGTCCTACGGGCAGCTGGAATGTGATGTGAACAAAGAAAACTCCACACCACCCACCTTCTCTGCAGCCTGTCATTGTTTCATGAAACAAACAAACAAAAAAATCTCAACTAGAGAAGAAGAGTGCATAACTCAAACGAAATGATATTTCAAGTTTTTCACCTTTGTGCAAAGAGTAGCCTACCTTTCCAAGGCTCTTCAGTAGTATATTAAATATTCTAGGTGGTTCAGCACTTTCCTGAAGATCAGGGCCTTTTGCTGTGTTGTTGATGAGAAACATAAATTCACTGGTCACCTTTGGAAATCTTGGTTGAAGCCTGAAGAACTTTTAAAAATTGTTATAATTTAAAATTTATTTTCTCCCTTTATAGATTCGTCCTTCCTTGTGTTAGCACTTTCCTTAAGAAAGACTTTAAAGCACATGAACAGAGATCCATGGGAGATCATGCAGGTCACCACGGCAGGTTATAGGTATAAATTTCCTCTGAACTACCTTCACCTGCACTGGAATTTGAGCATCTCCACTGCTCTAATCTCAGTATTTTGGTGAATATGAGAAATCGCTACCCTGACCTCCAGCTGAAATAATTTTCACAACTCTTTTAAACTCTGCCATTATATCAGTCTATGTTGTTTGGTCCATAAGGACTTGTGAGTGAGTTATCCAGTAACATTCTCAAAAGTTGTCTTTTAGTCAGCAGTCTGTAGTATCTAATTATCATATGAGCACAGATCATTTGATCAATGGCATCATGTAGAAGTCAGTGAAACCAGTGTACCACAGAGCAGCACAAACCAAAAGTACTGAAGAAGGCTAGTTTTGCAGAAATAATGCTTTTCATGTGCAAAGCAGCACATGTCAGCCAACAAAAGCTCAGACAGAGACAAGGAGGGGAAGAATATTATATTTATACATTTTACATCTAGATGAGAATGTAGAAAACGCGAGTTCTTATGAGATTTTTCTTCAAAATCTTACAAGTAATTATTCTGTGTTTTGCATAAGCAAATTCTTGAATATTATGCCACTGCTCATCTTAGCTGAAGTGTTGATGAAAAGCAAACGCAACAATGTGATTTGAAATCTGAAGTACAAACAGATGTTACTTTTGAATGAACTTCCATTGCTTAACCACTGGCTCTAGTTATTGCCATCTAAAGAGAGAGATGAAGCAATTTTGCATGCTGTGGATGTGGCTGTAAATTTTCAGCATGCAAATGAAATTGTAGCTAATC
The DNA here is from genome assembly GCA_013400655.1 of Mystacornis crossleyi. Taxonomy (NCBI): domain Eukaryota; kingdom Metazoa; phylum Chordata; class Aves; order Passeriformes; family Timaliidae; genus Mystacornis; species Mystacornis crossleyi. Next base: position 8,156 of record VYZQ01044924.1, read on the forward strand.
CTTAAAAGGCAGCACCTCTAAACACAATGGGTGGGCTCGATTTTAAATGCAATTTGGCTACATAGGACATAATAGCTACTCCCCATGTTAAAAACAAAAACCATAAGGTGGGATATATGCTTTAGCACTGTTGTACTGTGCTTACCTGATTCAGTTCCCCAGAAAAAAACACATTTCTTGCCCCATACCTGCTTCCTTCTTAGCGTATCTTGTGCATGCCTGCACTAGGCAGGGAAGCTTGGCAGTGGTACAAGCCTGGGCCTGGGACAGTCCTGTGGTGGGTTGATCTTGGGTTGAGATCACTTACCAGTTACCAGCATGGGCAAAACAAACTTGACTTGGGGAAAATTAAATGAATTTATTGTCAATCAAATCAGAGTAGGGTAATGAACAGTAAATCCAAATTCTAAAAACATCTTCTGTCATTCCTCCTGCGGTTCCAGGCCTATATTTAGTCCCAGTTCTCTACCTCTTCTCCCCTAGTGGTGCAGGGAGTCTGGGAGGGGGGTTATGGTCAGCTCATAACACTTTGTTTCTTCTCCCTCCTAAGGGAGAGGAGTTCTTCCCCTGTTCCCACATGGGGTCCCTCTCAGAGGAGACAGTCCTCCACGAATTTCTCCAGTGTGAGTCCTTTCCATGAGCTACCATTTATGAACTGCTCCTGTGTCGGTCCCTTTCCATGGGGTGCAATCTTTCAGGCACAGGCTGTGCCAGTGTGTGCCCCTCTTGGGTCACAAGTCCTCCAGCAAACCTGCTCCAGCATGGGCTCCTCTCTCCACGGGTCCATGGGTCCTACCTGCTCCAGTGTGGGCCTCCCGCATGGTCACTGCCTCCTTCAGGCATCCACCTGCTCCAACATAGAGTCCTCCAGGCTGCAGGACAATCTCAGTTCCAGCACCTGGAGCACATCTTCCCTCTCCTTCTGCACTGACCTTGATGTCTGTATAGTTGTTCCTATCACATATTCTCACTCCTCCCTTCTCTGGTTGCATCTTGTTCCTGTGCAAAAACTTCTTTTTTCTATTCTTAAATACATTATTCCAGAGGCACTGCCACCATTGTTGATGGACTTGGCTTTGGTCCGTGGCAGGTCCATCTTGGAATCAGCTGGCACTGGCTCTGCCAGACATGCGGAAGCTTCTGGCAGCTTCTCAGAGAGGTTGTCCCCATAGCCCCCTCACAACCAGAAGGTTTGGGTTGCCACCCACACCAAGTAGAAAGCTCTAATTCAGAGTGTAGATGTACATGGTGAGAAGATGGACTGGCTTAAGTGCTGCTGAAATGCCAAAGCCTTTGCTTAGAATAATTGTTTTCTGAAGGCTATGGCAGGCATATCTAAAACTTTAAATTATGCTGAGATGTGGGAGCTCTTAAAGATGACTTTAAGCTGACTTTTTCCTTATTTTACTGCCTTTCTGCTGTGTCAGCAGATTTGGATGCAATCAGTCATCTGACCTAAAGTACTTATTTGTAATTAGGTGTCAAAATAAAGTGATAATAGCAGTCTAATTCCAATGGGTCTGTCTACCTGAAATGCAAATCTCTCTCCATTTGAGTAATTAAGCTATGAAATTTAGAGTGCTCAAAGCTGTGGATGTTTTGAAGTAATTAGCAATATGGAGAAAGATATTGCTCTCTGCATGTACCAACAGCTGATTTGTAATAAAATCAATGTGTTTGGTTTTCTGTTATTAACTAGGTTGTATTATTCATTATTTACCAGTATTTTGCCAGCTGCCAGCATTAGTAAAAATGTTTGTGTAGCCCAAATGCACTGCAAAGATGAGCACAAACTCTTCAAGTCATTAATTACCATTTACATGAATAGAACATGTAGGGATTGATCCTCATGATGCAACAGAGCCCTACCCTGCAAGAATCTGTACAAACTAAACCTAAATTGTTACAAGTTTGATAGCAGGCAATACTGAAAAATGAACAAAGCAAATATTCAGTAGAGAATTTTAAACATCAAATCCTCTCTTTGTATTTTTATAGGATTGTGTTAAAATGCTGCCTGTTCAGAATCCCTATGAAGACATGCATGCCGTCAGTGACTGCCAGGTAGTTTGCAAGCTGTTGTATATTGTATTCTGGGGCCTGGGCACAAAGCACTTGGAGGAAACAGGCAGGTTTCCTCCAACACTGTAGACAGGGTCTGCTGAATACCGGGCACAGAGAAAGGGGAGCAGACATGATGGGTCTGGAGAGAGAGTGTGCCGTGGTTTGTAGTGAACAAGATACAGGAGAGGATTTAACCCAGCTGAAGGATTGTGCTCCTTGCTGGCAGTTTTACATTTAAGTGTGTTGCACCAGGAGATATTAATTTGTCCAGCCCTAGTGCTCTCTCTGTTGAGTTTTGTCAGGTGCCTCTGGCAAGGTGAAGACTTGTGAGCAGCCACGTGCATTGGGAAACACTTAGTACTCTTTCCTTTTATGGCTTAACTAAAATGCAAACTCCTATCCTACAGCTCCTGTGTATATTTCAGGATTAATCTTTGAAAGATGTTTCTTCATACCAGCTGGACTAGTGTGCTTAAGGCTCATCGTTCTCATGTGGGAGTATCAGAACTGTTTTAACCTCAGTCTCGCCACACTTTCAACTAGAGATTTTCTAAAGCCCATTTGGAAAGATAACTGGCCTGGGAGCACGCACTTTGTACTTGCATTTTCCTTCATTTAAAGTATTTGTTGCTTGTGGAAGTAGGAATATTCAATTTATTGTGTCTTTTTATTTTTCTGATTGTTTTATAAACAGCCTCTAATAATCACAGGCCATTACCATTCTGCAGGTTAAGAAGGGAGCAATACCAAGTTCAGTTCAACTCCTGCAAAGGCAGCGTGTTGGCCATCATTGCTTCATCTTTGTTTAACCTGTCCTTAAAATCCTGCAAAAAAATGGACCTCCCACATCTTCTCTGGGGGACCTGTCATGTATTTAGTTACCATTTCATGACATAAACTGAGGCTAATAGGCTTATGTAAAGGCTAAACTTTTACCTGAAGGATAAACTTACCACCAGGCACTGGAACAGGCTCCCAAAGGACATGGTCACAGTTCCAAGCCTGAGAGAGTTCAGGAAGTGTGTGGACAATGCTCTTAGGCACATGGTGTGATCCTTGTGGTGTCCTGTACAGGGCCAGGAGCTGGACTTTGGTGGTCCCTGTGAGTCTTTCCCAACTCAGGATATTTTCTGATTCCAGGAAAATATTTGGCAAGGTTACTGAAGAGTATAAAAGCACAATTGTTTTATCAGTACTGAAATTATAAACCAATTTGAAAAGAGGTTTAGAAGTATTCTGAGCTGTTTACATGGTGTTTTGTAAACTAATTAATTGGAATGTTGATGCTGCTATCTACCACTAGAAAGAAGCATGTTTAGATAGGGATTTGGGCCAGTGAAACACGGTTCTGATCAATCACAACAAGGCTTAAACTTGTTTGTGAAAAATACAAAATGAAGCTGTTTGTAATCCTATTCATGAATGCTGGGAATGGATCAGATTTGAGTCACTTTTACAGCAACTTATGCAACTTATTTATTCTGCACTTTTTTTGCATTATTTTCAAAACAACATCAGAAAATACCAGTTTTGCAGAGTTTCACCAGTGCAAATCGTATTGTAATTAGTAGTCTAGTGAAGAAATTCTGGGAATAGCATCTGCCCTTTTAGTGTGGATAGGCAGGGATGAGGGAGTATTGTTTACACCACAGAGTTCACATATAGTCCATGTACTGTGAGCCTGAAAGATGGCTAATGGGGATGTCAGTGTGCTTAAATCAAGCAGGTGTACAAAACTTTCAACATCTGTAAATCTAATGGATCAAATTATTCTCTTACCATGAGAGTATTTAAATCCTGAAATGTCTGCAGAATACCCTGATACATTTTTGACATCATAAACCCTGTGCATGCAGCACCACTGGGAGACACACAAGGTGCCCACAGGGTTACAGTAATAGTTACCTTTTGTGATTGCAGCAACATGGGTGGGAACAGAATAATAGGCTTGGAGATACTTCCCAGGATGACAGATAATGAGAAGAATTTAGACGGAGGTTTTCAGATGCCGACTAAATCACAATTTATTAACTCCCTCCCCATCTCCTCAGTACCCAAGCATCAAGATCTTCACAGGTTTTAGAGGTGGGTTTGTTTTGTTGTATTTTTTTTTTAAATTAAAATTTCACACTCATACATAGGCAAAGTATTTCACACCAGGAACAGCGTTTCTGATTATTCCTGCAGGTGCATAAAGATTGATATTTGCATACCCAGCTTCAGAGCTACAGATGCAAATCAAGCTCAGTTTATTTGCACAAGTTCAATTATCTTACTTATTTCATTATTCTTCTTTAGTTCTAGGACCAGGTGCTGCAAACACTGTGACATCTACACTACTTACTCCTCTGGTAGTTTCTTCCAAGCTGAGTGTCTTTCTCGCTGGTATATGAGCTTGGAGCACACTGAGAGTCTAAAAAAATCAAACCAGTTTAAGAACCACCGATGAGATACTGGAGGTAAATAATGTCCTCTCACATTATATTTTACTGCCATTCAGGTGAGATTTAGTTACTTTACTTTTGCAACAGACTGAGTTTTTCTTTTTTATCCAAAAACAGTGCCGCTATCTTTGTTGTAGGCAAAGCTCTTGCATGTAGTCTGAGTTTATTTTCAGAGTTGTAAATCTATTGTTTAGATGGGCGATGTGTTAAAAGATACTAGGTGGCCTGTGAATCCTCAAAGTAAGGAGGAGGCACTTGAGAGGTTTTAAACTCCTGGATGATAAAGAAGAGGTATAAATAGTGGTTTGTAGCAGTATTAAAAAGCCTCACCTACATAGAAACTGGAGAAATATTTACTGCAAGTAATAAATATTTGTAATTGTTATGTGGTGCTTTTCAAATGATATTTCATGTCTAGTTTTATTTTGAGTTATTTTTTACAACTTCAGTTCCTCATGAAAACAAGTTGTATAGCTTATGGTATTACTCCAGCAAAATGATTTCCATAAATAAAGCAAGAGGCAATAGAAAGGAACATATATAAAGATTAATGCATCAGACTTTTAAGCCTATACTGACTAACAATAATTTCTGAGACTTAAGTTATTGGGAAGGAAATCTCTCATATGGAAACAGGCAACAAATCCAAAGCTACCTGAGCAGTATAGGCAATTTACTTTCCTTCCACTTAAAGAATTGTATTTTTATAGCCATTTTCCCTGAGCTTATTGATTTTGTATGCAATTTTCTTCAGAGACAGAAAGCACCTAGATTTGGCACACAGATGGATGCAGACAGCAACTAATGTTTGTGCTGGTTGTCAGCTGGTGAGTGCTGCTGTGGGGTTCCCTGCACAGGACAGGGAGTGTTGCCCTCCTCAGACTGCGTGGGGAGGTGACAATGCATCTGTGGAATGGGGGCCACCAGAAAGGTAAGGGTAGCTCAGAGAATCATGTCAAAATAAGAGGGGCATCTACAGAGACAGGCAGTTAATATTTCCTTCTTTAAAAATAGAATAGTCACAAGCAGATGCAACCAGAAAGTGACTCCTTACTTTCTATTGTTTCCAAATTAATTTCCACTGAGTTAAGTGTGGAAAAAATGTGAAGTAAATGTCTGAGAATGTAAAGTGAATTTTCTAATTAAAGGCAGTTAATAACCTTACCTTTAAGTCCTAAATGCTGAGATAACAAAGCCTACCAAAAAACCTAGCATAGTCTGGATCCCAATAAACATCTGTAGCTTGTAGGAGCTAAAAAACATCAGTTTCTTTTAGAAACTGCCATTTCATTTCTTAATATGGTAAAAGTAACAAGGGTAATTAGGAATCAGGTTAGACGCACTTTAGAGTGAAATACATAAAGAGTAGGGGCCTAAATTATGAGTATATTATTATATCATCCTTGAATAATAAGTAGTATCAGAGAACAAAACTAGAAAATTCATTAAGATATTTCTTTAAAAAACAAGAAGAACATTAATTCAGATCTGGGACAAAAACGTACCTCAATTTTTATTTCATTACAGCTTTTAACTCTTTGTCAAAAAAGACCATGACAACCTATAAAAGAAGACTTGATGTCTTTGGAAGGTCCTGCTAGTTAATGAACTGGTGCAGTTGTATCATCTAAGGTGCATGTTACCAGTGGAGCGAATCTAGAAAATGCTTTGCTATAAGCTCATTACATATGATACAATCCATAAATCACTGAGATTTTCTTGCTGTACCTAGAATGACAGAGATGTCAATGCTGCAGCTCTGCAGACTGGAAAATGCTAATTATTTCATGACATCTAGTGCCAGTGCATGAGACACTAATGAGCATTCTTTTAGTTTTCCATCTAAAAACCATGTTAGGTATAGTTGGCAATCATCAAAACAAGCGAGAATCAAAACTGATGTCTCAAACTTCCAATTATGAACAAGCTACACACATTTTAAAACAGTAGTCTGGAAATACTCGAGGCCAGGTGCAACCTTTCATCCTTCAGATATACCTACTTTAAGTCCTTGATTTCTGCTGCCTTGCCACTTCCTCCATCACTGCATGGTGATCCCTTTCAATGGGCAATAATTCAGTGTGTTTATCTCACAGCCTAAAGAATCATGGTAGATAGGATAGGTACAGCTCCCACACCACATAACTCATTAACTTTAAATGAAACCAGTGGGGCAAACTGTGACCAGAAATCCTTAAAAAAAGGCCTTACACCATGAAGTAGAATCAGGAAATTCAGCTACTCTCTGTGAATTGCAACCTGTAAAAACACATAAATTCAGAACTGATGGGAAAGATGCTTTGACATTCTCAGGAACCTGACTTCCCTTTTGCTCTCCTTGTTTCCTCCAGAGCTGTATCTTCTGTTACCTTTGGAACAAGGCAATGTATTTTTTCTGAAGGACTTCAGGAAGCCTTCCTCTGTGGCTCAGAGTTTGTAGAGCCTATGTTTACGATTTGTGGGTAAACGAATTACCATTTTTCAGCACAGAACCTTGGTTCATATTGCATTACAGCAAACACACATTCTCTACAGCGTGTAGTGACACTCGCAGCTTTGGGCAGGGCGTGGCATCGCAGGGCATCACTCACAGGCAGCTGAGCACCCGCTCCGACCCCCCGAGTCTGTGAGCACGAGGCAGAACCGAGCCTCTAAGGAAGCACGCCTGGTGCACACCTCTTGGCAGGAAATCATTGCTTCACTGGGAAGTGTGAGCAAGGGAGGCAGGAGACAGACACAGTGCAATAAGGGAAGAGTTTTAAATGGGTGTCTCATGCTGCGAGCAGTGACATTTTAAGACTTCTCTTTCCGAAGAGTACAGGATTCCAAAGCTCTAAATTTGACAGGGTATCAGTGTAAGGGGCAAAGTGTGGGTAGCTCCCTCTGCTTGAACTGCCTCTAGGTGCCCTAAGGCTCTTCTAATTTATTGAAGGGTCTGTGCAGCCAGATTTGCCTTCTTGTGGTCCTTTCCACACACTCAGGAATCAACAGTTCCTGAAATGATTTACATCTTTGTATGTGGAAGGTGACTTTTTGGCCTTGCACCTGCACAGAATTGCCAAAGCAGCACTGGTGAGCAGCTCCGTGGGACACATAGAGCATGTGCCAACAAAAATCACAGGAATGAGTGAATGCAACAGCTCAGAAGTTAGACACAGAAAGTTTTTAGATTGCAGTGGAGTCTGATAGAGAAAAGCATTCTTCTGGTAGAGAAAAACATTCTTTGGCATGGATTATAGAGGCAATTCTCTTATGGCTTGGTGGATACACTTGACAGGAAATGCATTGTCTGGCAAGACAAACACATATGCTATTTCCTGCAGAAACTAGTGCTCCTATGAAAAAATATTATTAGATTTGGGACTTCATAGTATAGAAATACCAAAACCAGTTTAAGCAAAAGATTTGTGTCCTTATCTGTATGTGGCCTGTGAAAAGGAAGAGCGTGTTTTATCTGAGCTCATACCCAGTACTGCTATTTCAATATTTTATATTTGTGTATATACAGTTTTCTTCTAATGAAGGAAACTAAATGCTTATTGAGTCTTTGAAATGCATGTTGTTCTGTTAGGAAGGCTCCTGTCACTAGGCTAAAAGATGCTTGAAGTAATTCACATTTGATATCTATCAGAATAATAAATCCTGAGGTTTTGATACCCATAATCCTTTTCTAGAAGAAATCAGAGAGCTTTTGCAATTTTTCTGTGATAAAGCTCATCAATCATACCTGTATCAACTGTTTAATCTCTCATTATTGCCTTGTGAATTTATTTCCTATAGCTCCATTTCTTCTTAGTTTTCTGCACATGCACTCTATGTCCCTAGATTTATGAACCTTGGTCTTGACCTCACAATAGTTTAATGGGTATTTAAATCAAATTATTTTAAGTAAACATCAGAAGTCTCTGTGTGCCATTTATCGATTGTGAGCCAGAAAAGGCAGGAGTTCAGAGGCTTGTAAATTGTACATGTAAGTGGTTCACCTATGTGAGCATCGGACAAATGCCTTGCCCAGGAAGGAGAAGAGCGGGCCTGTCCTGTGTGTTCCAGTTCAAGGCATGAGTTTAGGCAAACCAAATATTAGGATTCTTCACAAATCATGGCTTTTTTTTTAGGCTCAGTTTCACTCCTCTGATACCACTCTTCTACCTCCCCTTACCCAACAGCACAGAGGGATGGACAATGGGCAGCTGTAATCAGCCCTCTGATAGCTCCTTTTTGCTTCTTCCTTCTCACACTTTTCCCCTGCTCTGGTGTGGGTCCTCCATGGGCAGCAGTCCTTCAGGACAAACCTACACCAGCATGGGCTTTTTCTTCTCGGGGAATATTCCCCTGCTCCAGCAGGGATCAGCAGTGTGGGTATCTGCTCCAGTGTGGTCTCTACAGGCATTGCTGCAGAGATGTCTGTTGTCAGGAGCTGCACTTTTAAACAGGGTTTCACACGAGCCATGTGGAAGGATTTCTTGAACCTGTGCAGGGTTTGGCATGGCAGAGCTGTGGGAGCTCAGATGTGGAAGGGACTGGTCTATTCCAGGGTCACTCAGAGCCTGGGTGAATCATTAAAGCAATGGCTCACTTTAGGCAGGAGTAGGACACCTTTAAGCTTTTATCCCTGCCTCAGTAGAGGTTGATGTTTCTCTGCCGACAGTACAGCGCATTCCTTGCAGTTACTTATTGCAGTTAACTTTGCTAAGAGAGCACTGCTGAGCTCTGTTTGCAGATTGGCATCACCCTGCTGTCAACAGTCATGCCCTAAAGCCCACTGCAAACCTTATCAACCTGTCTAAAAATGTGTTCAGCCATCATGCACAAATCCATTGTGCCAATCAAGAGGCTGCTTTGGCAGTGTCTGCTTTGCTCCATCCTCAGTGATGTCACTTTTAAACAAAAGCCATTACTGATATATTTTTGCACTCTCTATTTCAGATGATTCAGCAGCACATTCCTAAACTCATGTTCCCTGCTTTATAATACAGTGGGGCTTATGCTTGTTTATGGACCAAGGGACAGATATGGAAACCCTCTGTCTGGATCTATATGTCTTTTTTGTGGACAATTTGTAAGATTAAATTACATATCAATATTTGCTTACTCTGCCATTTGATTAATGCACTGCAAGCAGATTTAGAATCTTGTTTTGTATAGGTTTTTCAAGAGCTCCTTAATATGTTTACTCTTGGAAGTACTTGCCTATTAGATTGAATGTACACAAAATAAATCATCCCAACAGCGATTAAAAATAAAGCATATTTGACCATCATATCATTTAGTTAAGGCCAAATATTTCTGTAGAACTGCTGGACTATGGCAGATGAAAAGAGCAATTCCTACCTTAACAGTTCACCAAAGTGCCATCACTGCAGTGAAAGATCAGATGGATATCACCCAGGTAATGTGCCTTGTCAGTAGCTGTGATGTACTGTGTAATGCAGGTGGTTTCAAGAGGTTCTCAATCTTGTTATGCTGCTACCAATGCACTGAAGTGGTCCTTTCTCAGAAGTGATGGAGGGGCACCTAAAGTCAGCCCGCTGCTGAGAAACTCTTCATGTTTCCCAAGGACATTACAGAGAGTGGGACCTTTACTAGGTTTACATACAAGATTCAGTGAGAATAAACTCTCAAGGATGAAAATGCCCTGCATGTGCCTGCCTTATAGACCAGAACATCAGCAGTCTTTGAGAAATGATCATTGGTTTCCTGCTGCTATAACGACAAAGTCTCAAAAGAGCTAGTCAATGCCCATTGTGTCATGCACTTGCTTGCTTTTGCTTTTTCTTTCTTTTCCCCCAAAAATCTGTAAACCTCGAATGTCCTCTTTTACAGAATCCAATTTTTGACCTGCTGTAAAGGGCACTATCTCATTAATCAGCGAAAGCAGAAACAACATGCCAAGCCCACAAAAAATTATGAGTCTGCCTTGCTAACAATTGGAGCGCTCCTGACAAATACGACACACAGTTTGTTCCTAAGGCCTTTGAGAAAAAGCCACCGAGTGTAATTAGGCACAGCTGCCTTTACACTGTGTGTGAGATGGTGCCAGCTGCACAAAGAGAATTTTCTCTGTATTATCAACGCAAGCGATGGCAGTACACAGAGTGGTTCTTGAAAGGCTTCTCATCTCCCATGGGTGGATGCTCAGGTATTGAGGGCAACAGGAGACAGGGGAGTGGGTTGATTTAGATATTCCTTTATTTAGAAATAAGGACATAGGATAAGCCATACCTGCCAGCCAAGAGAAATATACAAAGATAGCAGACCTAGCTGGAGCATGTTGCCTATGGACTGGTTTAGGTCCCTCCTCCTCTTGCTTATCCATTTTTGAACAGACACGTACATGTCTCAGTGGCTTTCCAAGACCCTTTTTGGCACACCCATTTTTATTCTGTTTTATTTTTAGAACTTCAATGGAACACACTGACTTATCCCAACTGCACTGATTCATTAGAAGTAGAGAAGTCCTACAAACTCTTCCAAAGGCTGTAAAGTTAAAAATATTCAAGTGAATTGAGTGAAGCTTTCCTACCAACTTTTGGCCAGCTATAAAAATACCAGATTTCTTCATCCAGCTCTAGAGGTGGTAGAAAGAGATGGGAGAAGTTTTCAAACAAAATTTGGCTCTCCTAATTGTAGGGCTTTTTGTCTTTTTATTTTTTTTTCCAATTATGTCCCTTAAGTCTTCACAGCTCTCAGGGAATGCCACAGTTGTAAACGTTATTGACTTCCATGATTATTAAATTTATATTATGTTTTCAATTTTGCAACTTTTGTTCCATTTTTTCTTTCCCTTACTCTACACCTTTCACTGTTTATTTGTGACACTGTTGCTCACAATCTTTTGAAGGCGTTTTGTAGCTATAAGTCAACTGGAAAATGGTCAAGAGATAAAACTTTTGAAACTATTTCTCTGAAGACAGCATATCACCTCATTTTTTTGTGTGATCTGAAGTAGGTTTTCAAGCTTCTTTGATATTTCTGTCAATATGTAGGTCTACATCATACTTCAGCCACCGTAGAGGGCTTTTGCCCTCCCAAAGTCATGCTGAGCTGCTGAAGAAAGAGGGCTATGTTTAGATCTTATTAGTTTGAAGGGATAAATGTCTAATTCTTCCTGACCTTGTAAATAACCTTAAACCTTCTACAACTATATCACGGCAAGTTGAAAATCATATTCTCCTACCTACCTTCTATGTGATATGTTGACTTTTTTGTACAGTAATTAGAAATACAGTGGCACACTTTGGAAAACTGAAGAATTGGTATTGTCTTTACCCAAATAAATCACAGGCCATAATTGATAATATTTCTCTGTCTCCTTTTAACTTTTAAATTTTTGCAGCATGCCTTGAGAGCTTTTCTGTGGGAATGAGGAACTATGTGTGGCTCATGCTTCTTCTCTTCAAATGAGACCTTGGTAATTACTGAGTTGGTTTTGCTGGCCTAGTGCAAGATGTCAGCAATGGACCAAGTGCAGAATAAGGACACAGGGAAAGAAAATTTCATTTTAGATGGGATAAATGAGACAATTTATTGATGTAATGAATGGACAGGGCTCTCAAAGTAGACCCTTAAGGTGGCATTCACAACTGGTTCCCCTCCTTTTTTTCTCCATTCGTTATACTTTGCCTTTTCCATTCTCTCTCCAAAATGAATATGTTCAGTGCTCAAATTGAGAAGTATGGATAATCCTGTTTGGCACTATCTTCTGTATATATCTGAAGTAGTAGGGTTCTCTAAATAACCTATGCTGCTAGCTCAGCATTTCAGTTCATTTAATGAGACACATGTGACAGCCCCACATGCTTTGCAGAGCATATCTAGAAGGAATAGTTTCTTGTCAGCTCAGCAAAAGTGTCTGTGTCTTCCAGCAATATGAGTCTGCTCCAGCCTGGCACTATTTCGAAGACTGGAACCTGGGAAAAGATTGTGTTTTTAAACAAAACACACCTGAAACAATCAGTTCCTTTGAGGTTCTCTTGAGTCATGTTGTGCTGTCACATCAAGCTGCTGACAAAACTTGTTACATCAGAGAGTGTCTGATAGGACCAACAAAAGCCTTATGTGATGAATGCCGACAGAACTGGATTATGTGTCTTTTTTCTATTTTTCCCCCAACAGAGAATGTGCTGTCTTCAAGACAGCTGTGTGCTCACTTGTCTAGCCTTCATTTATCTGTAAAACACAGACTCAGACTCAGAGTAGCCACACACTCTCAAGGTGCTGGGCTTCTTTTTTGTTTATTCACCCCTTCATTCTGAGCATCTACTCTTGTTTCCTTGTTTTGTTTTGTTTTTGTTTTTTTTTTAGCTTTTTTAAAGTAGTAGTATCAAAGATCTGCAGCAGAAAGATGACAAAACCTCTGAGAATGTACGAGACAGCTCTTGCAGGGTATTTGCAGCGTGAGGCTGACAGAGCATCTCTCCAGGATGCATTGCGAACGGGACACGGGACTGGGAATCATATTCTGTGGGCATTTTTTAAAGTTGGGCAAGAACCATGACAGGCATCTAATTCCACTTTTGCACAACACAAGCCAAAGTACTTTTAATATTTTCATACCCAAGAAACCGAAAAAAACCTTTCTTATTCCATTCCAGATATTCATGCAAATTAAAGACTGCATGTAATGGGGCAACACATCTGTACAATCTGTTTCTAAGTATCTCTCATATTCACTTAAAACTGTTGTGCATTTAATTCTCAGCTTAATATCCCCATTGTCAACGTCATACATAAAAATGGTATGGATTTCTTTTTCATTCTTGTTCTGTACTTTAGACTTCAGTGTTCATAGTTTAAATGTATTTTGTGTGAAGCCACTGAGGGATAGAAATCAATTTTATATTTTTTTAGTGGGAACACTGATGCTAAGAATGAAATAATTACAGCAGTTGGAGGCTTTATGAAAAATCCTTATATCATGAGACTGCATTAAAGGGGAAAAAAAATCACATCAATTAAAGCCACTGAAATTTATGTAGCTTCTGTTCCCATACACTGGCAACACCTTACGGTGTCTTTTTTTTTTAACTTAAGGAAATATCTGGTGTTCATTTTTCTCCCCTCTACGTATTCTTAAAACCAAACGGATCATTTTTAATCCTCTTATGGATAAACTAACTAAATCCAGGATCTCTAGTTTCTAGACTTGTCACTTGGCTGGTATTAAGTGATAGCTGCATTCAGAATCATTGCAAAGCTC
>VYZQ01044924.1:25562-53060 GCA_013400655.1 Mystacornis crossleyi
TAAAAGAGCATGCAGTGATGGAACAAGGGGGAATGGCTTTAAACTGAAAGAGGGCAGTTTTAGACTGGTTATTAGGAAGAAATTCCTTACTGGGCAGGTGGTGAGATTCTGGAAAATGTTGCCCAGAAAAGTTTTAGATACTCAAACCTTGGAAGTGTTCAAGGCCTGACTGGATGGGACCCTGAGCAGCCTGGTCCACTGGAAGGTGTCCCTGCCCATGGCAGCAGGAAGTTGGAACTAGATGACCTTTTCATTCTCTTCCAGTCCAAACCATTCTGTGATTCTATGACAATGTAAATATGCATGTCTGGTAAGTGCTGTCACATGTTCATGCAGTCCTTTGAACTCTACCAAGACTGAATGTTTCTTTTTTTTCCACACAGCAGACTACGTGCAACAGGAGCAATAGTATTGCTGCAGAAGGTATTTTTAGCTTTCTGGGCACTCAGGGCTTGTAAACTGCAATTTAAAAAAATTCTGTGTGCTTCTTGGAATTATTTGCATGCATGCATGTGCAGTGAGAAGAGCGTGTCAGAGACACACGAAGCACACTGGTGTGTGTGTAGGCACACCAGAACACATAAACTGCCACATCAAGGCTAATGCACGTAGACCTATTGATCTGCTATTACAGGTTAGACCAGCTCATCTAAAGTGTAATGAAACTGCGTAGCCTTGAAGCAAACACATTCATAGTGGTGCCAGTGGAGTCTGCGTCAGAATGCATCTCTTGTTTTCGCATGTAGTAATAAACCAATTTAATCACAAATTGGGCAGGGAAAACCCTGGGTAGGCTAGATGACCATAGATTTCATGATCTTGTACTCTTTTCACACAGGAGAGAGTGATTTAATATGTATAAATTTTGGTTAAGTTTTGTCCAACTCTCTGCAAAATTTGGTGCTTGTCCAGAGTGTTCTATGCTGCTTCTCAAAGGCCTCTTTTTGTTATTCATGTTTATGCCCAGGGGCACTATCCAATCATTTGAACATTGATAACTGGGCAGGAGAAAAAGAATCAATCTTTGTGATATTTTTAGTAGTACTTATTTGTGGCAGTCACCCTGGTAGAGAGGTTGTTATATGGCATATCAATACCACTGGTTGTGAAGAATGTGAAGGTGCTTGAAAATGAAAGCTCTAGGAATTTTATGAGGTAGAACTGATAGGGATCACTTCCAGTATCAGACAAGAACATTTTTTACATGTGCTCCTGGAAAACATTGAAAAGAACTTCAGAAGCATGTAGTACTTTTAATGTAGCTTTTCCAGACACTACTAGATAAAAAGTTGTGTGCACAAACTTTGAGTGGCAAGATATATACTGCAACCATATCATAGATAAAAGCTGTGTGTCTGTAAAGAAACACAATATATCAAACCTCTTTGTTTCCACAAGGAGGCTGTCCAGGTTTTTAGAAGAGGATTTTATTTTAATCTCTTATGTCTAATCAACTGAAAAAAGGAGGGAGTCTGATGGGTAGGGTAGGGCACACTTCATACACACAGAACATACTTTCCTGCGTACATCTAGATCGTACACGTTGAGTAACTTCTACAGCTCCAAATTTACATAGCAATGTTACTAAAGCCATTAGCCACGGCTTACAACTTCAAACCACCATTTTAGCATCTCTGAAGCACAAAAAATTTTTCTTAAATATGTGTGAAAACCTGGATTTTCACAGTCCCTTTGGATTTAACCTTCTGTAATCAATATGAGCCTTTTCCCTGCCTCCACTGACTGACAGCATCAAGAAGGCTAAGGCTTTGGCTTCCTGTCAAATTTAGGAAAGACTTATCTTTTTTTTTTTCAGAAGGTGTCAGAGGAGGTAAAATGATATTTCCAAGTTCTTTTCAATGCCAAAAATTCCCTTTCTCAAGTACCTTACTGGCCATAGGGTGGAAGATAAGAGAAAGCGTGGATTTCAGAGTAAATGCCAGCAGAATGCTCCATGGGACTGTCTGTGCTCAGCATTTGTCATTCCCAAGTCCACTGGGGCATATAGTCCAGTATTAAATCTAAAGCCCTTAAACCTCTTTAACACTGCCCAGCTGTTTTGCAGGCACAGCCTCAAAGACTTAAAAGTCATGGTGTACAACGGGGATTTTAGAGCAAAACCGAGATCCAAGCCTTTGGTGACGAATGCACGGAGATGCTACTGGATATTTCTAAGAAGCAACACATGCTGCAGAAAACTCTCCTGAATACAGGTAGATAGGAGTTAAATCTGTGCATTGTTGAGTATTTTTTCACCTCTATTATAAGACATCCATAAATCACATTTCCTAAAAACAAAGGGAGCATATAGATTTATTATTTTCTCATAAAGGCAAGAACATCTGAAAAAAAGTGTCACAGACACAGTCCATCTACTGACAGTGCTAAAATTTCTAGTAAACCTTTTTCTTCCACTCTGTCCTTACAATTTACATAATGGAGCACTACTCCTAATTGTTTAGAATCCGTACTCCAAAGGAGCTGAACAAATGAATGTCTGGAAGTGCTGAAAATACTTTTTCTCCCCATAAAACAATGCTGCTTAAAAAAAGTATTATATATTTAGGAAAATGGTTTTAGTTCAGTGGTGTTTCTCACACAGAAATGGTTTCAACAAAAAGTTTCCAGCCACTCACTGCAAATGAGTATGTGAATGCTTAAATTATGAAAAGGGAAAGTCTTCCAATTAACCAGTGGAATTACAGCCGAGGCAACAAACCCTTTGTTTAAATAATGCTGCAAGAGCAAAAGATCTTTAACTATAAACCACAGTATCTTTCTATTTGCAAAGTTCTTTATCAGGTGAAGGGGATGGGGGTGGGGTGGGTGTGTGGGTATATGTGAAGGAAAGGCAATACCAGCTTTAGGACAAAATCAAAAAACATACAGTTTTCAAATGTGAAAAATAAAAGCATAATTTTCAAAGACAATTAAATGCTAGAACAGGACCAGACCCCCATCTTTAGGCAGACTGGGAGGTGTAGTTATAGCAATGTTGTGCATTCTTGGCTAGACAATGTAATGTAATGTTATGCAGAAATACCATGGATTTTATTACTGGTGGAGAAGGGCACTACATCCAGTTGGTGCCTGATCACTAATAAGGTTCTCCAAGGCTCGATATTGGGGCTGGTCCTGTTTGATATCTTTCTTGGTCTGGGTGAGGGGATCGAGTGCAGCCTCAGTAAGTTTGCAGATGACACTAAGGTGGGTGGGAACGTCAATCTGCTGAAGGGCAGGAAGGCTCTGCAGCGGGATCTGGACAGGCTGGATCAATGAGCTGAGATCAGTGGAATGAGGTTCAACAAGGCCTAGTGCCAAGTCCTGCCCTTGGGTCACAGCAACCCCAGGCAGTGCTACGGGCTGGGGCAGAGTGGCTGGGAAGCAGCTCAGTGGAAAAGGACCTGGGGGTGCTGGTCAACAGTGGCTGAACATGAGCCAGTGTGTGCCCAGGTGGACAAGAAGTCCAGTGGCATCCTGGCCTGTATCAGCAATAGTGTGGCCAGCAGGACCAGGTAAAGGGATTGTCCCCCTGTACTCAGCACTGGTGAGGCTGCACTTCAAGTGCTGTGTCCAGTTTTGGGCCCCTCACTGCAAGAAGGGCATTGAGGTGCTGGAGTGAGTTCAGAGAGGGCAATGGAGCTGGTGTAGGGTCTAGAGGGAACTCCTGTGAGGAGTGACTGAGAGAGCTGGGACTGTTTAGCCTGGTGTCCTTATCCCTCGCTACAACTCTGAAAGGTTCTAGTGAGGTTCTAGTGAGATGTGGGTCAATCTCTTCTCCCAAGCAAGTAGTGACAGGATGAGAGGAAATTGCCTCAAGTTGCCAATTTCTTAGACTGCCTTCACCAGGAGAAGTCCGGGTTGGACATCAGGAAGAATTTATTCACTGAAAGGGTGACGCATTGGAACAGGCTGCTCAGGAAAGTGATGAAGTCATGATCCCTGGAAATATTCAAGAGAAAACTGGATGTGGCACTTAGTGCCATAGTCTAGTTAACATGGTGGCGTTCAATCGAAGGTTGGACTTGATATTCTTGGAGGTCTTCTCCAACCTTAATGATTCTACGATTATTAATAATAATTAATTTTTGTTATGAATGAACTCACTAGTCCATTTTAAGCAATATATAGTACTTAATGCAGTGGGACAGCCTGTCCCAGTTTGAGACAAATTCAGAGGAATGTCTGAAATGAATGTCCTCTGATAGAAGGCAGGTTACAACTACCCCTCCCCCACCAGGTTCAGAAAAGAAATATTCCTTGGAGGAAAGTGAAAGAGGGGAAAAAAGCTATTTATTTAACAAACACACGGGAAAAGAATAATGCTAACTAATAAAACCTCTCGCTGTGGGGAGAACCTGGTAAAATTCAAAGTCCTTCTGTAGGTGTGGCTGTTCTCTCTCTGGAGCTGGCGTGTGGCCCCTACAGGCTGTGGTGTGGGCCTCATGGTGCTGGTGATCCAGACCGGAGCAGAACAGTCCAAGGAAAGTTCTTGCCTCAGCTGGCGAGCCAGCTAAACAGCAAAGACTTTTAACTCTCTGTTTCTTTACTGAGAAAAAGCTGAAAAGCTTGGNGAAGTCATGATCCCTGGAAATATTCAAGAGAAAACTGGATGTGGCACTTAGTGCCATAGTCTAGTTAACATGGTGGCGTTCAATCGAAGGTTGGACTTGATATTCTTGGAGGTCTTCTCCAACCTTANACTTTGAAAATTTTGCCTGGCTTTTGTTTTTTCTTTCTCTCGCACTCAGTTTTAAAGGTGCAGAAAGGCACAAGATTCATGTCTGGGCATAGAGCGGCAATAGGGGATACAACATCAAGAAGTCACCCCAAGACACAGCCACAGCACAGGTCTTTATTTTAGCATGATTTTCCTTCCCTGTGTGTGATACCCATCGCTGTACAGAGATACCCATCGTGTAGACAAAGTTCAATACCCTGGTGGTTATTGAGATTGTAAGGGTTGATGCAGTCCTCTTCTAAGCAAATGTCCCAGCACGTCGTGGATCATAGATCTTAAATTTTGCTACTGGAAAGGATCAGTTCCCGCACTGGTAGTGCACAAGCACTGAGGGATGCTGGGTTATGTCGACAGCTGTGTTGCCTGCTCTACTTGATCCTAGACCGTGGAGTTTTGGAGTATTAAAACCACACATAGGTTCACCCAGGGACAGCACTCATCTGCTAATGAACAGTGTAAATGATAAATATGCTACTTGATGACATTCTAGTAACAAAATTAATGCCACTTTAACAAGGAAAAAACCAAGAAAATTAGCATGCAGTGCAAAGCGAAAAGGTATTTCCTACCTTTCCCAGGAAAATGAGCTTTATCCTGTGTGCTCTGCTGGATCTTTGAGAAAATACAAAGCATTCCTGCTCAATCCTGACAAGCTTACTTAGGCTTTCAGAAGGCCTCTTTCTCTGATAAAGAGGTCAATAGTCCTAATATGGGTATAAAATAGAACAAAAAGAGTCTTCTCTGTACCTGAGGTCTTTCAGATACAAAATCTTTGTAGAATTCCATGAAAAATAAAGTCTGGCAGCAAGTACACTATTTGCAGCTTTTTCAGAGTCATTGGGCCCCCTTGAGTAAATGCTTAGAGCATCTGTGCAGCTTTAGGAATATATATTACTCAAGACAGAGGGCAATGAATAATATTAATTCTGTTTTAAAATACTGGTGTTTTTATCCTGTGTTTTTATCCAGTTCTCTGGCAAAGAATTTAGAACTGCTGCTGGCCTAGGAATGCCATGAGGTGATGGTGATTGTGAGGACAGTGTGTGTGCAGGGCATTGCAACACTGGGCTGCAGCCTGAGAATGCTGCAGGTAAGTTGAACATCTGTCTTAAGGAGCTAGAAAATTATCTGAGTCTCCATGACCAGGGTATCCTGATTTTAATGAAATACCTAAATGTTGTTTGTATGATTACAGGAAAGCATTATCATCACACACAAACAGAACAGATTTCTTTGGGAGTGTCAGAATTTTCTTTTCTTCTTTAGAAACCCATTCTTTGGCAGTCCTAACATCCTCCATGGTTTAATTTTTAAGGCAATTCTTTCTATAGTTCTCCTGCTGTCGCTGTAACAATGCAAAGTAGTGATTAAATAGATATCTCCTGCTGGCTAAGACTCCTCTGTGATATGTTCTGGGATTGAATGCCATTCTATTTTTAAATGCTGGGCAATTACATAGCAATAAGTTAAATCTGAGAAATGCAGTAATGTTAAAATGAAAAAAAAAATACAGTTTTCTAATTGCACTAGAATAGCTAAAGCAAAAAGGGATTTTTGCATTCCGTAGCAAACAATTAACGGTATTTAATATGCAAGAAAAACACATGGGTTTTGAATTAGGTTGTGAGCATCTACACTTGGCTATTTGTGGTGGACACAGAAAGACACCTTTGTGATATTATTCACAGTTCTAGAAGTTTCCTTGAAAAATGTTTTGTTCCTTTAGCTATATTTAAAGTAATGATGTTGAAAGAGTGAATCACTACTTGCATAAAAATGTCTATAGGAATAGCTGATACTCCCAGTTATCTCACTAGCACTCAAATAACAGTTCAGATGAAGAGGAAGCACTGGAGCTGCAATAAGAACAAAAATTATTATTTATGAGAACATGTCACAAAACAATCCTTAAAAGTGCTGAAAATTCAGAAAACTTCTAGACATACATGACCTAGAAGCATCAGCCATGTTATAAATGTATATAAGTTTTGGATAATAAGACGGGAGATTGAATATCGAGGCAGCTGTAACAAAGAGGTAAAACACATTCAGGGAGCTCTTCACTTCCCCTAGTGCTGCTGATGTGGCATCTTGGCAGGTTAGCACTGAAAAGAAGTGCTAGGCTTCTTATTTCATGTCCCAGCATTNTATATATAAAAGAATTAACCGCCTGGAAGAAAATGATGATAGCATTAGAATTTTTTACTCCCACAGTGCTACCCAAGTAATCAGAGGGTTCAGTAGCAATATTGAAATTCCTTTCAGCTCATCATTAACCCTTCCCACTTGACATTGCCAGCAATTAACCCCTGTGCCCTGAGACAAAGCGTCACAGTGGGTGACAGAGACACCACTGCCAGCCCTAAAGCTACTTGTGCCAAGGACTTTGGCAGTGGTGTGCCCCAGTCTGAGCATGGTGGCGGTCAGGGCTTGGGATCCTGGCTCTGCTGTTAACCTTCAGCTCTGCTCCCCGTGCTGGCCTCCCCTTTCCCCCCATGTCTGCCCTGCCCATTTAGGCAGCGGTTTGCTGATGGGCCTGCTCATGTCACTGTGTCAGCGGCTGTGCTCTCTGTGCTGTCCTACCTCACCCTCCTCCTTCCTTGTCAGGGCCCGCAGCTGGTAATGCAACATAAAGAGAGAACTCATGACACCTTTCTCTGAGCTCAACTTTCATTTTCTGAATTATTTAGATTTAGTTATGCATCCATAAACAGGGCGAAATCTAAAATTCAATGCAGCAAAGAAGAAAGAATTGTGAATTTTTCCCTGATGCCTGAAGTTCCACTGCTCTTTGCTCATTTGGGCTTGGTGGGTGCCCAGCTTCCAGCTGGGGCTGGTGAAGCTGGGCACCTACCTGTACAGGCAGATGGGGACAGGCTTATCGTTCATCAAGTCAGGAAAACCATCTGCTTGTTAGTTCTACGACTTGGGAAGCAGGCATTTAAAGGAACTTCAACTAAACATTTGCGGAGGATGACACGTACTCTAAGCTCTTCTCAAGTTCAGTTTGAGTGTTGTGGCAAGGTCTAGGGAAAATAAGGTGAGGTTTCTCTGTTGTCACAACAGAAACTTGAGCACCGTCAGAGCCAGCAGCAGGTGTTCAGCCTTCTCTGTTTGCTCATGTGCCTGGCAGAGCCTCATTCAGCCCTGTAAAATGCCTGCTGCAGGGCTTCCAAAGAAAGTACTGACTGGGAGAATGTGTGTTTTGCCTTCCCAAGAGCCTTACTTTGTTTTATCAAATGATAGTTAGATTTTGTATTATTTTTTAATTAATTTTATAAAAATTTACTGGCTCAAGGGCTGGAAAATAAGAGGATTATGGAAAATGGGAAAATAATTGCTTGTTTCACCTGACTGCCATGTAGGTAAATAAACTGAAGGTATACTATGATGCACCTGGAATACAGACTCAGAGTTTTCAGCTTGAGCCCATTAATGCCAAGAGCAAATGAAGGCTCAAAACTTGCTCTGGGGCAGCAGTGCTGATACAAATTACCCTATTTTAATAAAGAACACAACTAATGAAAGTGATTCACAGTTGCTGTGTTGTTTTGTAAGTGAGCTTTCTATCCAATTAACAATTCTGCATGTATTTTCCACTTTCAATTACTTTGTTAACTTGTGCTTTCTTTTCTTTTTTTTTCAATATATGTTCCTGCATTTGTACAGTTTTAAGGTGTCCCACTGCTCAAATACATTATTCCTCACAAAGCTCTTAAAACAGAATGCCATTTTCTGTTTGATTTTAGGAGGATAGAATGTCAATTTAGCTTTTCCTCAGTCTCATAAATGCATCCTGTTTTATTGAAGGTTCCTGGCAACTAAGAGAAAGCCAAACCAAAGTTATTGGTGAATGTTGCATTCATCAGATACAGATTTTGCTTGTTTGGTTTACTGTGATAAGTTTGCCATTCTAAGCCATTGTTGTCTGCCTTAATGCATATAGATAAGATTAAAACAAAGTAAAGTAACGTAGGATGAAACAAAAAAGTTTTCATGATCATATAAAAACAAGAAACATTTAAAAATTTTAGCACTGCTGACCAGAAGCATTTTGGTTTTGTGCAGTTTTATTGTACTGTGGGGAAAACTGCCTAACTGAACCCTGCACATATAAACGATCTGCGATTAAACCTACCTACAGTCACATGGGGGTTAAGGTGTTAAAGGAATCAAGAATTAGAAAGATGTGGTTTCTCTTCTGGTTTTTATGTTTTTACTGACTTTGAATTTAATTGTCTTTTAGGACATCTGAAATCCATAATTGGCATGTCTTCACCACTATTTATATTCTCAGCAAAATGACATAAATTTCTAAGTAGGTCCAGATGAATAAGTAATCACCCATGACAATCCAGAACATATTTCTGATACTTGAGCCCACTATCACTAAACAACATGAGAGAAGGCAGAGCAGTGACCCATAACAGTAGCAAACTGCATCTTGAAGAGGTTCAGGGCATTTGATTAGAAACAGAACACACACTTTTTCTCCAGTATGTCCTCTGAACTTGTCATGTGCAATTTCTCACTGGAGGTAAAGGAACAAAGTGCTTGTTCTTTGTTGGAGGGGATTTCTTTGCCTTTGGCTGAATGGTTTGAGAATAGCTAATAATTTGCATATATGTGGGGTCTAGGTTTGATGAGTGATGCCTCATTTTCTGGAGCAGCCTTCTAATAAAGAGAGAAGGAAGCTAAGACAGCTAACTGGTGTAAACATGACTCTTGGTGCATTTATGCATGCTATGTATATTTAATTTTGGCAGGAGGGAAATGTGTTCAACCTCAAAATCATTGAGTTTCTGTATTGAAATGAGTTTCCTTTACCATAAATTTGTATATTTTCATTGTTATTTCTGTGCCTTACTTTTTGTTAAGAAGTAGAAGAACAATGAGATACAGGCTAAGTCGTTATCAATTATATTTTCAAATTAAACTTGGGATATCTGAACATTTGAGAACATTTACTGATACAGGAATATAGCTAAACCTCACCAGCTAAAGCTCACAGGAAAAAGCAGTTCTTTACCATAAGCCACATCCTTCAGATTTGCATCCCTTCTTGAAGAAAATTCATATGACATCTTTTGAGCTTTTGGAGTATTATCTGACCTGAGGGTTGGAATGAGCTGGGAAATAGAAGTCATGAATATTTTCTCAGCCCTTGCACTGACTTGCTGTGTGACCTTGAGCAAAGGGCTTGGGCAAACACTTTAGGAATTCTCTCTGATTTTGTGTTCTTTGTTTGCTTTATCTAGATAATCTTCTTTTCAGGTGTAAGTTACAATAGGAAAGGACAAGGAAACTATTGGTGTTTAACACCACGAGCAGCCAAAATTCTGGTCAGCATTATTGAAAAAAATGGTGCATTAAACTCTGCCTCAGTTATGCCATCCCTAAAAGAGGGAAAATAATGTGGATAGTAAACTGCTCATGTTTTGAAAAGGAAAAAAAAATCTCTGCACAAATGTAAAATATTATTTTGTTTTAGGGTTTCTGATGGCTGTGCATAACTCAGGGAATCTTCACATTCTCATGAATGAAAAATCTATCTTCTATTTTGCCTCCTACGAAAGGGAAAACTTTGGCATGCTCAAGTATGCCTTAAAGGCAGTTCTGCCTCTGGGATCTCACATTAACATAATGATAAATGTGCTGTGTATTGCTTGAAAATGCCATGTGCCAACGTGTCAGAATATGTTTTCCCTGCACACCTCTTGATTAGCATCTTATTTACATATTGGCAGGAAAAGGATTCTGAGAAAGACCTACAAAATAAAGTATGTGTTAGTATGTTCTTCTCCAAGGCCAGGGTATTAGTTCGAAAAGCAGCTCTGTGGTGGCACGTCCTTCAGAGCTGGTGGGTTACACATTTTGAAGTACTGAGCCCACGGGTGTTTCAGCAAGTAGGAGTAGTGCTGATGCACTTTTCCATCTTTTACTAGTGTTGGATTTACTGTATAAGCAAGACTCAATATATATGACTCCTGGACAAAACCACTTTCACACATTCACTGGCATGTTACAGGACAAAATATATAACTTTAGTGGAATTTTCTTTGATTTCATTCATTCAAGTAGTGTGAAAATGTGGAAGAAAATAGTGGAAGCATTTTACATCACTGGCAATTTATTTCTCATTGTTTTTGCTTATGTCTTAGTATATTCATTATTCTTTGCTTAGGATTTGTTTGCTTGTTTGTTTTAAGATAATTTTCTGCATTTGCAGTATCTCACACTATTCAGAAGCTCCACATTCTCGATACCAGTTTTAGCAGGGGGAAGCAGGAGAATATGTATGCAGTAAAAAAGCCACTGAAATGATAGTTGTTATTCCTTCTATATAAATTAAAGACACTGTTGGCATTTTAATTTATACTTGTGCAGTGCTTGTACATCCTCGTTATTAGAAAACCTTCAGGCTAGGGACTGTACAGGTCTATCACTCTATCCTATTGAACTGAGTCAAAATAAACTTGAAGATACAATGAAAAAATAAAATGAACAGGTAGGAACCTGCAAAGAATGCATAGCCAAAATTATTATGAAAATCATGTCATTTTAACAGACTAAAAAATTTTGTGGCATCATAGAAAATTAACTGTATATTTTCAAATCTGAGAATAGATGTGAAAGAAGTTAATTAAGTAGCCTTTGGTAAGGTAAATGCCATCTTCAGGAAGATGCTGCTTATTTAAGATATACTTTATGAAAACTATTGAAAAGGATGCTGGAGCACTTGAGATGTGATCAGATGAGCTAATTAGGCATTTAGAAAAGCAAAAAACCTCTTGTCTTAGAGTTGATTTTATGGTTTAGGGAGAAAAAAAAAATCTCAAACCCTTCTCTGAAGCAGACATAGCCTGGAGATGCCAGGCTGGAAAAGAATATGAAAGGAAGGAGGGAGTTATGAGTCACCATCTTCTGGAAAAGTCATAGCAGAGTTTGAAGAGGAAGATTTGATAATCCAATTTGTTCTTTCTGAGTTTTATATGAAAACTGGAAAAAAAGTGTGAGCAGCACAAACTAAAATTGCAGTTTAGAGGAAAGAGTTCAAGAAAGGAGATAGAGGTTTCTGAACCATTAGAATAGAGTTAGGAGATTAATTCATGCTTTCATTGACTTTTACAAATGGCTCTGAGCAAAGAATTGGTTCAGGCTGTGATAAGTATTATTTTGAATGTTACAATATAATGCACAGTAAACTAATATCCCCTCAAGCAATAAATGTAAATACAGTTGTTGATATTATATATCTGGAGGTTATGTTATTTTAATTGTCTCTAGAGATGACTATCTCTAGGAAGTAACATGTTGAATATTACTGGCTCCTACTGACAACTGTGAAGTCTGAAGCTAAAATACTTCAGCTCAGAAAATCTGGAGAGCTGCCAGATCTAGCTGAACTCAGTGGATCAAATTCTGCTGGTTTTACACATGAGGAGCTGTGTTGACTTCATTAGGGTCTCATGTGTATAATAACACAATACTTTCCTCCAATATGATTATATCAGAAAACTGGGATTCAGCTGTAGCTGATTTATTATTGCATTAGATATCAGTTTGCCTGCATCATACCTGTCAATAATACCTTGAAATAAATAAAAAATGTAATAATGCCTGGAAGGAAAATAAGGTTGGTAGACAGATGATGGCTTTAGAAAATGAAGTAGATTAAACAGACAAAAGAAGTTAAAAACTGATAAAAATGTCGAAGCAAAGTGCCAGGGCCAGACCGTGAGGCTTAACATCTCCGCTGCCCTCTCACTGATGGCTTGACTTAACAGCACACTGAGGAATTTAAAATGCAGTAATAGCTGAAACAGGGTCATTACAGACAGCGGATGGGGTTTTTCAAGCACAAGTTGAGCACTCTCTCAAGTCCTTGATGTTTTAGCTTTGGTTTTTAGTAGGTGCACAGGTGGGCCAACCCCGGTATTTCAGACCTGAAGCTGGTGCGTCTGCTTCCAGCCACAGAGACCTGGCTTCTACCTCGTGTTGCGCTTCTGTAGTTTCCGGGCAAGCTTGCTCTAGACAGCCAGTCTACATAGATGGACTCATCTGGCATCATTAACAGGGCTGAGAACTCAACTTCAAGGAGTTCTTGCAAGAGCTGTTTTAAATTGATTACTGTGCTCTTCAGAGGCTCTGGTTACACAGCGCTCATTAGTGACAACTAAGGCACTGAATAAAGCAGACCTGTCAGACTTCCTGCCTTCAGAAAGACAGATAAATCAGTCTGGGCAGAGTGCCACGCTAGTCTGGTTCTATTACTCGCAGTAGCTGAACTAGCTTCGAGAGCTAGCTCGGGTATCCCTTCAGGAGAGGAGAGCATGCTGTCCGGATGTCTCCTGTGCAGACAAACAGTTTATAACATTTTGAACTGACTTTGCCTGCTCTGCTTCAGTTAAAGCATTCTGGCAACTCAAAATAATAGGCTGAAAGTCACAAGTTTTGCTTTTTTTGGTGGCTGTGCTCTACAGGAGACCAGGGATGTTAACCTACTGCAGTGCAAATGCTGGGTGGCCTTTAACCTTTCCAGCTAGCTCTGCTATTACTCACTCAGGTTCCTCCTGAGGGTCTCTCATTTGTCTTCTGGCCCTGGGGGCTGGCGGGAGGGCAGTGTTGTTCTCAGGGGAGCTCAGGCTGGGGGCTCTGGCCCCAGCCCGTGTCAGCTAAAGCAGAGCATGACGGTGAGGGAAGAGAAGAAAGGACAGAGCTGTCTTGCTGCTCTCTCTTTCTGCACCAGGCCACAGCTGGGCCCAGAGAGGGGCCATCATGCTGAGTTGATGTAAAAGCTGTGGGATGCTTTTGCTTATCTTTTCAATGATGTCTCTCCACAAACGTTATAAAAGTGTTAGCAACAGGTTAGCCATGGACTTCTAATTTGACCAGAAAGTGTTTATATTAATTCACCCAGACAACCAAGTGAAATTTGTACTGGAAATACAGTTTCTTAGACACTGTTTTCCCTTCCCACCTGTACTTTATTATATATTTTCTCACCTCCAATGTCAAGATAGAATCAAAATATTCACAGTAATATCTTCTTTTCTCCCTCCGCCCCCAAATGTGAGTGAAAGAAGAATCAGAGAGAAGGACAGACTGTCTAGGATATCAGCAAGTTCAGCCAGTGGTTTGGATCAGCAAAAGTTTGCATCAAGGGATACATATAACAGCTACTTTATGCAGGGTGGGAGGTCCCCAAAAGGAGAGACCTGCTTCCTTCTCAGCCATTCACAGGAGTCTGGCCTTGAAAGCTTATGCTCAGTTGAGTAGTAGGAGAACTTGAAAATTTGTTTCCCATTTCCTAAGGAAATGCTTGTCCTGTGGACGTGTTTGGGCTGGATGAGGTCAAGTTTGATCTGCTGGCATTTTCTGATGATACCTGACATATTTGGACATACCTCAGTGAAGCAATAGGAAGCATGACAGGACATCATCCAGCAACCTTCGCTCTTGATGTATGTGTGTAATGCTCACAGTCCTGGAGAGATAAATGAAGAAACACAGGTAAAATTGATAATAGCCCATGGTAGCTTCCTGGATCACTGGTCAACATGGCCCTTACCAAACCATGTTTGGTCTGGCTGAAACATTTGATCTTGCAGATAATCAGTAAAGTCTAGGGGCTTCTGGTAAACACTGATTTAAAAGAATAAACCCAAATTCTGTCACATTTAAACATCCTGGTATTTTAGTTTTTAGACACAGCTGGTGAGTTTTAGAAAGCTGGGCAATTTTACCCAGGAGTCCTTGATTGAGACCACATTGCTGCTCTGTGTGGATGGGCAGGAAGGGTGTTAGAGAACACAGCAGGGTTACTGCAATGTCTTACAACAGTATTCACCCAGGAAGGACTTAAAATCAACTCTCAGCTAAAGTGAACTCTTTGTAGCACTCCTAATGACTCACTGGAGACTTGCAAGACTCTTACCAAATGCTGTTAAATAAAATTTTCCACTTCAGCAGCTTATTCAACCAGAGGGAATTCTGTCTGCAGTACAACTGAAAATATTCTCGTTCAGAAAATAGACATCATTGATTACCCTGCATTTGGGAAGGCACAGTTCTTGATGCTGCCCACTGGTCTGTGCTTTGAATAATCCTTCATGATTGCTGCTGAATAAGTCAGTGTGCAAAAGCATCAAGCAGGGAATGCTTTATTATTATAACCATTTTGTTAGATGCAGTTGTCACAAAGGCTGGGTAGAAACAACTAAGATTCCCTGTTAAAATGATACCAGATTCATTAATCTAGAATTTGGGGGTTAACTAATTAGCATGTAAGGTCCTCTTAATAAGCAATGCATTCCCACTTATAAGTGATGAGTATAAAGAAAGAGAAAAACCTTAGTGGAGAAGAAAAAAATTCACAAGGGCAGCTTGTAAAAGCATTTGACAATAAGTCTGTGAAAGGATAAAAGCAACCCTTGTTTTTGGGACAAACTAATGAGTTATGTTTTTTCATCACACTCCAGTGCAAATGTCCAATAACCTAATGTTCCATCACCTCTGATCCTTCCTCCCTTCCAGAGAATCCTGCCATGTTTCAGTGGACAGCATGATTCAAAAATGAAGGGATTGCTCCAGCACCTGGTCCTAATCTGTTCACTCCTCCTGCTATAGGTATTTCAGACAGTGGGCTCCCATTATATTTTACTCTGCTTATCTTCCATGATGCAAGGTTATCTGCAACAGCTTTTTCTGGGAGATGCTCTGTCAGTATCACCTCACAGTGAAGTTCATAGCAGAGTATTCCTGTTATTTATATTGCCATAGTTCTTTTGAGATCCAGAAAGGGTCTGACACCATGTTGCCTTTGGTACTCCCCAAAACTTCCCTGGGCATTTCCATCATTACACAATAAGTATCCTTTCCCTGACTGTCATTTTTTTCATGACAGAGAGGACTTTAAATTTACATGTGTTAAGATGGATCCTAAAGGATCACTAAGAAATTCTTAATAGAAAGCTCCAATCAATGAAGTTTTTTCTATCACTAAATTCCCCATGACCACCAAAACCCAAGTGGCTCCTTCATCTCCATTTGTCTAACTGCACATAACTAGTTCATACAGCTAAAGCAGCTGTGACCAATCCTTGCTCCTTTTACCCCAGGATGGGGAAAAAAACTTCTCACCTCCTCAGAGGCTTAAATTATTATTCATTCTTACATTACAGCCATACCAAGATCTTCAGGACAGTAAGACACTGTTTGCCAAAGCATTAGGCAAATATTGGTGAAAATACAATGCCTCACCCTGAAAAACCAATATTCCAGGATGTGTGACATGCAGAAGGACGGCAGAGAATGCTGAAGTCAAAGTCATTATACAATTTATGCTAATTTAAAACTTTTTCTCATTATAAATTCACAGAAAAAGTGTTGAAACTCACCACCTGTGCTTTAAGCTATTAGACAGGGCCCAAGGCTGCAACTCTAAGGTGGCTGGCAATCATGGTTGTCCTCTGCATTCAGAATATTCCTGGAAGACTTCACAGAGAATGCAGGGGCAGATGTAGCTAGAAAAACTCAGCCTTCCTCAAAATATTCTGAAAGGAATTCAGTTTTGAACAGGTTGTATGAAAGGCAGCCTCAGAGTTGCTCTGGCTAGCCTCTGTCCAGTAATATACACATATCTTTTTCAGTTTGTCTTCAAAGAATGTGTTGTTCTTACAGAGATGATTTCAGCACAAAGACAAAAGTGGTCAAGGTATCTCTGAGACTTTCCCTGCCAAATGAAACCTTTTTTTGCTAGGGAGGTGGACGTCTCAGACAGCTACATAGCAAAAACACTGCTAGCACTGCAATTCAGTCTTACAACAGGCACACATTCAATAATTTGTGATTTAATAAGTGCATGAAATTACAGATGTACCTGTTGGGGTTTTTTTACTATGAATTGGCAGAAGCTGCACTGAACAAGGTAGAACAAAGCACAAGATAAGAGATTAAAATGCTGTAATGTACGAGGAAACCATTTCATGACTTTTATCTCTGGTGTTACATATTATGCTGGAAGGTCTTGTACGCAGTGCTGGAAGCCATACAGTGCATCTAGCTGTTGTTACCTGCCCAATAAATTAAGATAAAGGTTCAGAGCTGGTCTCAAAAAGGGTAGGCTAGTCAAGGGTCTTTTTGTTTTCAGTTTGTTCTCTCATAGCAACTCTCATTTTAACTCCTAGTAAAAAAGACTCAGAGGAGCTGCAGCTATGTCTAAGTGGCAACTGTAAGCTTCATTGTAAATGAAGTGTGGGAATCTCTGTCAATACTAGCTGCCCAAAACTTAATGAGAGCATTTAAATATTTTATGATTTTTTCCAATGTTCTATCAGAGACTGAACATTGGAATGAGTCTTAAGTGAGAGCGACTTACCAGATGAAGAGCATAATGAATCTCTTTCATAAAAATTAATATTTAAGCAGGGTAGTTAGTTGTATTATAATTGTTCTACCTCACTACAATCATGATGTTTTACTATTCTTTCCCCTAGTATAATTCCGATCTGAATATGACATACAGAAGCTGCACTGAATAGGAACCCATCAGGCATAGAATCATCTCTTGGAAATGCAACTTTTTGGTTGGGATGATTCATCCAACCTCATTTTGAAGATGTTCCTTCAAGTCCTGCCCCATTTCACTAAAGAAAAAAATCACATTCACTGAGTGTGGCCATGCAGGTCCAAACATACACACACATACACACTTATGGAAAGGCAACAGAGACACTGATACAAATTTCATGCAGGCTGGACTGGGGAGCTACATCGGTATATAACGTCATCTGAGAATATTCAGCAGCAAATTCAGTTAGCAAAACTTTCCATATGAGCATGAGCTACCTTTCTACTTAACAAAATATTTGCAGTCATTTTTTAAATCAGTAGCATATTTATCCTTCTGCAGGATCACATTACCTTTTTTTGAGGATCATCTTGTTCTAACAGTTTTTGCTATTAGAGCTCAAACTCACCCAGTGCCTAAGTCAGGAGGCAACTCTAAAATCTGTGTCTGTGCACAACAGGTCTGAACTCTCCCTATATACAGGAGAGAATATGAATGTGGGACACCTTTCTCTTTGGTGTGGAGGGCCAGGTGAGTGAGAATTGAGGAATTAATTAGTTAGAAACCGTTGTTCTGACCACCAGAAGAAATACAGTGGCACTTGGATATTGAGTTTATCATGAGATTTAATATTTTGAGTACAGAAATGCACTGAACACTAAATCTGCCCAGTGTTGGTCAGCAAGGCATATTGAGAGATGTGGATAAAGAAAGCAGAACAGCATTATTTTTGGATGAAGCTGGTGTTCCAGCTTCATTTCATTCACATGAAATAATCTAAGCAAGTTTTTTGTAAGGAAGATGGAGCAGGATTTTGCTATTTTGGAGCTAGTTAATTTTGAAACAGTTCTGTTACACTTGATCCAAACTTACTGGAAGCATGATTCTTATCCTCGAAACCTGTATTTGCTTCTCTACATTTTCAAGATTTTAATGTAATTTAAAGGATTACAATATTCTTCTGGGTTAGTACATGAATTTTTTGTTTGGGGAACACAGAAGTAGACGGCGAGAGGAACACACAAGTGGAGCACTTAAATTAGCTGAAACACATCTGAAAATATGTAAGCCAGTTAAGACAAAAACACCCAAACAAACAAACNAAGTAGATAAAAGATTGAAAATCTTCTACTGTACAAGTACATGTGTAAATGCCTTAAGAATCTTTTTTAATATACACCCCAATTAGCTTATTAACAAATTCAGACTAGAGAATCAGACTCTGAGACGCTATTCTGGCTATTTGCATAATGACTAACCACCTCAACCCATGTACTAAAAAAGGGGCAGGATTATTAGCACAGCTGTGTACATTTACAACGCTCCTACTGCCATGGTTATGTGGTGTTTGCTTTTATTCATCACTGAAGAGCAGAGCAGGGCCACTGCTGTAGCAAGGCATCAGAGAAACCAGCAAAATCTAGGTCTCGCTAGAGCATTTTCAATTTTTATCTCTTAACTGATGTGCTGCCAAGGCTCTTACTAAGCTGACAATGGTGTTGCCTTGAACAAGGCAGCATCGTAAAACCAGTGGGCCCCTGCGAGGCAAGAGTAACGTTTCATAAAGTCATCCTTATGAGATATTCTTTGGCTTCTCCATAAATTTCATTACGTGCTCCTGCAAAGCGTTCAGAGACTTTCAGCTCCCTGTGGCCTCAGTGAAGGATAAGACTTTCTCAGCTCTTGGATGGATTATGCTCATGTGGACCGTGCAGTCAGGAAACTCCTCTGCTTCACTAGTGCATTTAATTGCCCCCAGCCATAGCTTTTACTCTCTGCCATGAATACAGTCCCTTAAATGCACTTGACAGCAGGCACCGTGAAAAACCTTTTTTATTCCCATGCAATAAAAATGACGGAGTAACACATGATTGGAAGAATGAAGCATTACCCATGTGTGAACAGTGCGGAGATACACCACAAAAAGAAAGAGAGAATTTTGGGACAGATTGAAAGAGATGAGTGATGAAGATAAGTAGATCCAAGAGGGAACAGAGGGGGGAAGTTAAAGGACATAACAGAGTCTCCATAAAAAAACACTGAATGGAAACTAAAGGATGAGAAAAGAGTGGCCATCTGCAACCATTCGGGGAACACCAAACAGGCAGCTTCAGAGCTCCCTATAGGTTGGACACCTAGGATGAATGAAGGATAGATGCAGCAATTATAAAATGTATTAATTATTGATTTATGAAATTGTATTTATGAAGCTGCTAGTAAAGCATTTTATTAGATTCTTGCCTTGTAAAGGTGAATATACTCAATATTAGCCAAGAATGTTCTTGATCTACTTTCTCTTATTTTATCTAAGATAGATGACAACCAGAAAGGATGCTAAATAAATAAAATAGGGGGGGTTGTTTTTAGATATAGTAATTACTTATCTGCTAGAGCAGATCAAGTTAGAAATCACTAGATAGTAGAAAAAAATTCTTGTGTTTAGATTTAACACCTCAAATCTGATTCTTCCCCCTGAATTCATACAGGATGTAATTTTGGACTTGAACACTACCTGCTTTTACATCCTCAAGTCGTTCAACTCATGTTTCATGCAATAGTTTGTACTGTCTGGTCATATTAACAACAATATTATTAACCATCCTTCACATCTACAGTATTAAAGTTGTATTTTCATGTCAAATTATCTTATTTCATGGAAGTATTCAGATTCACAATTACTTATGTAACATGGGTCTTAATTTTTTATTGTTTCTATAGGTTTTATTTTTATGGATATTTGGACTTATTATACTGAGCCAAATCCTCAGCAAACGCAAATTGCTATGGGTTCAGGGAAGCTATGAAGTTGAATCTCTTTAAACCACTTAAATATCTGGCCTTTATATCTGTATTTTAATATCATTGACTTCACTAATGTACATGAGCTGAGAAACACACGGACACAAAGCTGATGTGCTTCAACAGAATCATTCTCAAGAATTACATCCATGTAGCCGCGGCTCTGAATCCAGCCCTGTCCCTGCTTCTATTTGAAATCTCAGGATTTTCTCTATCTTTGGTATAACCTACCAGACTAGCAACAACAAAGCAGGAGAAAGAGCCTAACAAAAAAATAATAATTAAAAAAAACCCAAAACCCACAAAGAACCAGTTTTAAATAAATCCCGAGATAATAATTAATTTTAAGGGACTCTGTGTTTATTTTGGCAGCCATAGCCATAAGCACTTGGGGATGAGGAATTTAAGTTTCAACTGATGCCCTGAAAAGCAAGCAGACCAAGGGATTATTTGAATTTGAAGTACAGCAACAGGGCATGGTTGTACTAAATAGTCATTAGAGTGAGACTTATTATGAGAGACTTATTACAAACTGAGATGCAAGGTACAAATACCCTCAGAGGGTTACAAGAGACAGAGATGTCAGAGAACCACTTATCTTGGTGTCACGGATACCTCCCCAGACCACCCTCAACAGCTCTTCTAAGCACACCTCCAGACTTAAAACGGGCCAGTGTCAGGCAGCATCGCCCTCCATCCCGGTGCAAAGTCATTCACAGTCTGTATTCATGCTGTAGTTAATCCCCTTACACACATATGCACCATTTGTCCTCTGAGGTATGTGGTACGCCTGGCCTAGCTGACTTCAGAACAGGCCTCCAGTGCAAGCCTACAATCCAGGTAGTATCACTCCCTCAATTCCAAAAGCAGTTCAAAGGATTAAAGGCAGAGGACTGCCTTCCTGGGGCCTAAGAGGCAGGATAAATTCATTTTACTTTTGATGTCTGAAATCAGAACTGACAGGAGGGCTCTGATACAATTCATATATTGTATTATGACTGTGTCATATTACTCCGAGTGACAAGGTGATATCCACACACAGGTAGGGTGTCTGGAGAAATACACCTGCAGCCTGCTCTGACCACGAAACTGAGTTTTTACACGTTTGGTCATATGACGAATCTTACCATGATTCTTTATAGTCCCATCAAATAGCAGAAGCAGGATCATGTTTGTATTGCATCTGTATAACTCATTTTATACCAGCTTTATTAATATTGTGGTACCATATCTTCTCATTTTTTTTGCCTGTTATCTAATAATACCAGTTTCCATAATCATAAATTCAAAACAAAAAGCCACTTCTAAACTTTTAGGAGATAAATGCAGAGAAGCAGGCACAAAGCCTGGCACTAATTTTTTCTTAATATTTGTTGCCTATGTTTTCAGAAAACCCAGCTAAAGCAAT
The DNA here is from genome assembly GCA_013400655.1 of Mystacornis crossleyi. Classification (NCBI taxonomy): domain Eukaryota; kingdom Metazoa; phylum Chordata; class Aves; order Passeriformes; family Timaliidae; genus Mystacornis; species Mystacornis crossleyi. Next base: position 47,082 of record VYZQ01044924.1, read on the forward strand.
GCACTTCAATTTACAATTCAAGACCATATTCGATCACGTAAGTTTAAAAATGGAGACTATTAAATTACGGTTTGCACAAATCTGTGTATTACAGTGTGTACAAAACACGCAGTCCCTTGGCAGGTTTCCAGCACAGACCTTGATGCCACTTTTTGGAAGCGTGCTGTGCGCACGTTTCAGAGCCCAGGAGACAGCTGTGAGCACGGATCCACTGCCACCTGTGGAGTCACCTGCTGTGCTTTATCCCAAAATAAAACATCCCGCAGCATCCTACCAGAGAGCATCATCACTGACGTGTAGGCAGCACTCGCCTGATTGCCTGTCACCATTTCTAGTGTTTTGGTTTTCTTTTCAGATGGGAGAAATTCTTGGAGCAGTTTCGGTGGTACAGGACGAGGCACAGGAGCGAGTCCACCCCTCCAGAGCCAACCCTGCTGGTTACTGGATAGACACCTGAAGGCAACATCATTTGGATATTTCTGACCCGCAGCAGACTGCTACTTGCAAACCTTCTTATGCTGTTATTCATCTCCTGAGCCATCTGGCCCCTGTTGCAGGATACCTGCAGATGGATTAATAAACCAATCTAATAGAGCTGTACATATGAAATACACAGCAGAGGCAGCTGTTTGGTGTTTGTTGTGAGCTTTCTATTTTTCCCTAATGTTTCAGCCACTGTAATTTAAAGTTCTAAGCCAGTTCCTTCAAGGAAAGAAGCAGTTTTTTCCCTCATCTACTCACAACACAAAATAAATTTATCTCTCATAAAAGAAGCCTGTCATTGAAAAGCAAGTTATAATCAGCATAAATATAATTTTCTTCTTGGAGTAGCAACTTTAGGTTCGGCCTTTGAACAGCATTGTCAGTTCATCTTATTATAATATACCCCCCCAACAGCTCTCATATTAATTGCACCAGATTGCCTGCAGTGTGTTCACTTGGTTGTTTGTTTACTTTTAACTATGAATGACTTTCAGAAAACTTTACTTCCTTGGACCTACAAGTGAGGTTAGAGAGAAACAAAAGCTATGTTAAAAGACCTCAAATTGTAGATTATTAATTTTAATAATCCAACTAGTGCTTTTTGGGATAGTGCTCATAAATTTCTCAAAGTGGGCTTATAAATGTTGTTATATAAAACAAAAGACAAGGAATATACAAAATATAAAGTACATAAATAATGAGAATAAAATCTTTTTTCCCCCCCACCATTGAAAAACAAAATCTTACCTTTAGGGCCTTAGAGTGCCTCTGAAAAATATCTGAGAAAAAAAAAAAGGAAAGGAGAAAAGCAGCACATCACATAACACCCCCACCCAGCCAGGGTTTTTTGGGCTTGATTAAATGGCTGTTTCAACTTTCCTCACCTGGTAGTTACAGATCTAATTATGCCAGCATTCAAAACACAATTTAAAGATTAAGAGAAAGATGCAAATGTGGGATCAAAAAAAAAAAAAAAATAGAATCGCTAACACCATCAGTTAAAGGCTACAGAGCTGAAACCCAAGTATGTTATTCAGGGTGGTGGGGTGCAAAATAAAAAATATCTGTGTCAAAAAAAACCCAACACACAAACTTCTCCCCCACCCCCCCAAAAAAGCTAAAATGCTACCTGAGGCAGGGAGTAAGAATTTGAGGGTATTTAAACAAAAAAAATTTACCCCCCCTCCCTTTATAAGTTCAGCTGCACTTCTTAAAGAGCACAGAACATGAACTTGCAGTTTTAAAAACTTGAAGAACTATACAAAATCATAGAAAAAAAACCCCCAAAAGTACTCAGATTGGACAACTTTACTTTTGACTAAAGCCCCTGAAAGGTCATAAGGAACTTGTAGATGAGTTTTGGAGTAAATAGCAATAATTCTACATATCCAAGGAGAACCCTGTTTTCGAAGCCATTAGTGTTCAGGCTTTGAACCATTCCCTACAAATTTTCAAGGTGAAAACCAACAGCTGCCTCCAAAGCCACAAGTATATCAAAGCTCTCCTTTTTGCTGCCTATATTTCAGGGTTTTTTTTCTCTTTTGCACCTTAAAGTTAAATTAATCATAACTCCACACTGTGATCTTCAGAAGCATCATACAGAGAAGATTATGTAGGCTCAGTACCATCCCCTTTGACTTCAGATGCTGCAGTGCAGAACAGGAAGTCCTGTTGCCTGCCCACCACTCCATGTTCCTCTGAAAACATGTGCCAGCCCAATTAGTGAGTTTTCTGAAAACCTTTTTATTCCTTCTTCTTCCCTGTGCATGTACTGGTGTTCCTCAGAAGGATGTGCTCAGTGTGGTTCCCATTACTCATGTATATTTTGCCTTCTATGTCTAGAGAGTTCAAATTGCTACAAACCATCCTCATAACTGGTCAGATTTATGCCCACCCAAGCCTCATCTCCATCTGTTTCAGTGACTGCACTTAAGAGGGTCTGTGAGCCATTATCCCAGGGGTGGAAAACCAAGGCTTTACACACTAAATCTATGGTTCTTAGTCCCAGTGCAGCGGACAAAAGGATACAAGAGAACAGTAAAAATTCTTCACTAGAGATACATAGGAGCCTATTCGGCAGGTGAATTGCACTTTTGACACCTGTCAGTAATATACATGGCCATCTAGTGAAATGAGCTTACATTTTTCTCCAAGGAGAGAAGCATTTCAAACTCACATCTGAAGCACAAGGATGAAGTGAAAAAGTAAAACCTATAGCATAATTTGTTGGCATATTAAAGAGATATGAGTGACATAAAGGACTGCCTCTCTTCTCAGAGACGGGTACAAGGATGCACCTTTAACTGAACCATAAAGTTGCTACAAAATTTCTTTTTCTCAGTCTAAACCACTGTAGAATAATCTGCCCAGTTCTGGGGAAAAAAGAGGCAGAGAAGCAGCCATGGATGGATACTGACAGGAGAGTACCTTCTACTGCACGCAGATATGCCTCCCTTGCTGCCCTTAAACACTCCTGGGTAACGAAATATGGATTTGTTGTTTCCCAGTCAGTGCAGAAAAGCATTATCGCCTCGAAATTTTAGGAAGAAGTTGTGGGGCTGCGTAAGGTAATGTGATTTGTTCTAGCTCATCAACTAACCATGGGCTGAACCTCAGAGAGGAGGGGGATGCTCCTTCCCTCCCAGGCTACTGCACACAGGCTTCTCCATCACAGCTGCCCCAGTAAACAAGTGTTCTCCAGGAAGAGAAAAGCGAGAGGCCAAAAGGTCACTGGACAAAGAAATAAGTCCCTTTTCAGCTCTCACAGCTAGAGAACTATTTGGTTTCATGTTCATTTTTTCCATACAAGTATGACTTACATGCACTGGAACTCATTAACGGCATTTGGGTTAAGTCAATCCTTTATCCAACTATATTTAAGTAACAGTGCCTTAAAAATGAAAATGCATCCTGCTACTGCAGTGCAACTTTGGAAACCAGCCTGATGTGACTTGTTCCTCCCCAGCAGTGGACACAAACACTCTGCAGAGCAAGGTACAGTTATCTTTCTGTTCTTAGTGATGCAGGGAATATGAAAAGACAGATCATTTATAGTGTTTCCAAGGTTATGCCAGAAAATTAAGAGCAGTCTGTGCTAGGATCAGGCACACTGAGCAAGTGTCCCCTTAATGTGGCACATTACAGTAGTATTTGACATTTGATTAAAGTGGATACAATCACTATTCCCTGGATCAATTTTCCTTTCTACTGGACATTGCATATTAAAGATTACTGTGAAATATTTCAAGGAAGATAAGCAGTATAATTAAGCATCATATTACGAGTGAAATATAATTTGCATTTCTCTTGAGATATGTCTTGCTATCAATTCCGTCACTGATTCAAATTTTCTGAAAACTGTAGATGTTTGCCAAAAGAGTAATTTCCTGTTATTTTCATTCAACTACTTCAAAGAACTTTAAAGTGGAATGCAAAGATCCCTGTCTCTAGTCAGGAAATCCCTGAGAAACCTAAAGATAGCAATTTCCCTATGATCATACTCTTCCAAGCTGAAAGAAATCTTGGAATGTAAGGAAGTGGCTTAGTTTGAAGGTTATGAACTGATTTTTTTTTCCTTTTTGGGATCCTGACACAGCTTAGAAAGTCCCTCAAAGCCCTTGAAAGTCATGGCCAAAGCCAATGTTACAGTAACCTACAGACACTAGAGTGCAGTTTTTGAACTTCTTGCCAGAAGCAAATATCAATTTTGAAATCTGGATTGTTACTAAGGGACTGTCTCCCACAGAACCATATGCTACACAGCACTTGCATTTCTGCTGATAACTAAAGGTTTTTTCCCCCTTTTTCTCCATGAAAGGTTGAGCACTGCAGAGCAGAAGCACAGATGCCATTCCCTTTCACATGCTCCAATTTCAGCCTGGGATTTCTATATCAGGTCTGTGTAAAGAGGAGTCTGGCTTTGAGTTACAGTCTGAATATGACAAAATTCTCTGGAGAAACGTTATTGCCTCTGACCATGAAACTTAACCTTCACCAGATTTGTGTCATGTGAAACTCAAGCAACAAAAACCAGCATAGCATATTCTGAGTAATCATTAACCTTAATTTAGAACCTTAAATTAGTACAGCTCACCTGTACTAATTTTTCATTGTTCTCCTTCACAAGATACAATGTAAGCACTCAGTGCAATCTTATCCTGCCCTTAGATGTTCTGAATTTCTGTCCTATGAGTAATATTTTCAAAAAACCACTTCATGGGGTTTTTTTTGAAAGAGGTATAAATACCACCTCTGTACCACAGTCCACTACAATTGACAGGATTATAGCAAAATCAAGTTCTTTATCCTCACTCCTGTGTTTAATGTTAGTAATGTATTTGTCATAGTTCTGATCATATTAATCAGAAAAAAAATCTTTTAACATTTAAAATTGATTTTAAAAGACACTTCCAGGTTCAGACACCTCTGAAAATTTGAGAAAACATGGATCTGCATCGGATTTAGGCATTCTTTCTTGTGCACAGCACTGAAGTTAATATTCCTCACCAGCAGTGCCATGTGGCTCAAAGCCTAAACAGAGATGCCATTAGATCATTTAGACAAAGGTTTTCTTTGTTAACACTTTCAGATGCATGGCTGAAAAACACATTAAGTATGAGCAGTACATTTTCTTTATCATTGAGCAAGTAGAGGCCAATATATGGGCCTAAGATCACTTAGACCTGTGTTCAAAGTGTTACGTAGCTCTGTTATGCCATAATCCATCAGAGTTACCTTCCTCCGAAGCAGCATTTTCTACTTCAAGTTCCATAATGTTCTTGCACTGAAAGTCACTCACAGTTAGCATCACAGCTAAAGAGGTACCTGCCTGTTTCTTTGTTATCATGTTTCCCAGTAGGAAAGACCACCTATTACAGAAAATGTAAATCCTGAAATATATACAGTGAGCTTATTTTTGTGCTTCATCTGATATGTTTTCTGCGAACATCTTGGAAAAGGTTTCTTTCCCCCATCAGTCATCTTGAAAATGAAACACAGCGAGAAGGACAGATGGTTGCGTGTGTGTATGTCTGCATTTTTGTACGAGGAAAGTGTGTGCGGGTTAATGGATAGCAAAGGAGTGGAAAGGGAAAGGACACGGCTTGTCTCCTGGTCTTTGATTCGAGCCTTGTTCATCCAATGGATCAGTGGCCCCCAGCAAGCAGCCACAGGCAGCACTGCCTGGCAGCACGCGCTCTGCAGGCACCGGCACAGCGGGGCTGCTGAGCTGCTCGCTTTTGTCTGGACACTCACCCCATGGGCTGAGCACCTACTGTCACTCATTCCCCTTCCTCTCATTTAAACAAGTGTTTTTATTACAGATACAAGCATAATTATAAATAAATATTCTCTCACACAGGGAAGGAAACCAGCAGGACTGAACTCATCCTTGACTGAAGTCTGCTTATTTCAAAGCATTAGTGCCAGAGACACACACAGGTAAAAGGGGCCTATTCATCTTTGGCACATTCATTCAGGTGAACAGAAAAATCCCAT
>VYZQ01044926.1:1458-16268 GCA_013400655.1 Mystacornis crossleyi
TTGTCAAAGAACCGATACATTGACATAACCATTTCTTTCCTCCCAAAAAACTTTTCAGAAAATTTGTCTCAGTACAAGTGCTTGAAAAGTTTCCTGTATCTTTAGGAGGGGCTACTAGCAAAGTTCTGAAATGAGTCATTGTTTCTGGTTGCTCTGCTCTCGTGTCAAAGTAACTGGCAATGTTTTACCTGACCATTGAATGCAACATCAGATCTGCGTTACCCTGGTGCATGGGGAGAAACAGTTTTTAGTGTGATCATTAAATAGGACTCACTTGAGCACAAGAGCTACAAAACCAGTGTCTTGAACACCAGGATTCAGCGGGAAAGAGAAGACAGCAAAGGTTGGGGACATCCCTGAGAATTGTGTACCTAGAAAACATCATCAGCCTGAATATCTGTATATCTCTGGGTGGGAAACAGAAAAGTTGAAATTTCCACAGACACTAATGGGTTCAACTTACAGCCCTGGAAAGTGCTTTTTCCAAAGGCCAGCAGGTGTTCAGCCTTCCCTAGGAGATCAATGATCTCTGTCCATTACACGCAACTGTTGTTCAAAAGACCAACACTATAAGCCTGGACATCCCCACCTTCCTCCTTCTTTCCCACAGTTTTTACTGCTCTGCATGGTGTATGGAATATTCCTTTGTTTAGCTGGGGTCTACTGTCCTGGCTGTGGAACCTCACCTTCTTGTGCACTCCCAGCCTACTCAGTGTGGTGTAGGGTGACAAACAGAAAAGCTGTGACCCTGTGCAAACATTGCTCAGAAGTAACTAAAGCATCACTATGTTACCAGCAAGGTTTTGGTCACAAATCCAAAACATTGCACCATACTAACTGCTATAAGGAAAATTAACTTCATCCCACCCCAAACCAGTACACCAGTAGTGGCAGCCTGGAATTCAGCCTAGTTATCCAGAACCCAAGAACAGAATTTTCTTGAAGTACAAACAGGCCTCCTTCCCTTTAACATCACACTCAACCCATGTTCCTTTATTTACTGTTACTGAAAATTTCAGCAGGTTTCTGCACAAGCTTTAGTGGGTGCCTTGCAGTGAGGTCTACCCAGTTCAACAGGGACCGTTTCCCCTATGACACATAACTGCGCTGCTGTTTCTTCCCTATGGATGTCTGGTGTGCTCTCACCACAGAGTCAGGACTAAGAGTCTAGCCGGTCAACCCACAGGTAGATAGCTTTATCTGACAAATATTCAGAGTTGTGCCTCTGTCAGAAAAAAATCCACTGTGACAATATTCCACCCATTCCTTTTTGTATGGATGGCAGATTTAAAAGAGGATTCATTAAACAAGGGTCTGCTTGTAGTAAGTATTGTTTGATTCTCTATTCCCTTCTCTGCTGACATTGTTTCTTGTTTTGGGGAATGGGGTCTACTAGGGGCTGATGGGCTCCATCTGTCTGAGAAGGGGAAGAGCATCTTCAGCCATAGGCTTGCCAGGCTGGTGAGGAGGGCTTTAAACTCAAGGTGCTGGGAGATGGGAACCTCCATCCATTCCACTCCAACCAGCTGGATGTCAGTGTCAGCAGGAGATCCCAGAGCTTGGAGTGCGATCACAGGTCAGGAGGAGAACACTTGAAAATCCACAGAGGAATTCCTGACACTCCGGCCAGCAAGCTGGCTTCACTGGGGACCAGATTTAAATGCCTTTATGCAAACACACAGAACCTGGGGAACGAACAAGAAGAATTAGGGACGTGTGCCTGCTTGCAGGGCCATAATCTCTTTGGCATCACTGAGACATGAAGGGATGCCTCCTTGAATGGAGAGTTGGAATGGAAGATACAGGTTCTTCAGGGAGGAGAGGAAGGGGAGACAAGGGCATGAAGTGACAGGACTAGATGTAATAGTGTCTAGCTAAAGGAGAGTAGTTTTAGATTAGAGGTCAGGAAGAAATTCTTTACTATAAAGATGGTGAGGCACAGGAACAGGTTGCCCAGAGAAGCTGTGGATGCCCCATCCCTGTAGGGGCTCAAGGCCAGGTTGGGTGTGGCTCTGAGCAACTGGCCTACTGGAAGGTGTCCCTGCCCATGGCAGGAGGGTTGAAACTAGATGATCTTTAAAGTCTCCTCCAACTCAAACCATTCTATGATTCTATGATGATCACATAATTTTTTTTTGTGTTGTTCCTCCCTGCCTGCTGCAGTTTTGAATCTGATTGAAGTGCCTCTGGCAAGTCAGATGAAGCAGACCTGGATGTGGGAGACAGGATGCTTCCTGAGAATTACTACTACAGGTAATGTATTTCCACTTCAGTGACATCAAAGAATTCAGCTGTTCTTTCCCTGCTTCTCCTGCAGTTAAATCCTTCCCCAGGATTTAAGGGTCAGGATCTGATCCTAGGATTGGATTTAACCTTTGATGTGACAATACAGAAGCCTGTCCATCACAGCCCAAGTGTGCTACATCACATACAGCCTTAGTTGTAACTTCATCTTCAGTATTCTTGGGCCAAATTCTTTCCAAACTATGCTCCAGCCTCCCTTTAAAGCCCCCAAAAGGGGACAAGAGAACCCTCTGTTTTGAATTTTTTATGGTAATTACTCTTTTATGTATTATCTCTTATCTTCTTATCTGGTTGCAGGAAGGTACAGGTGAAAATATCACTGTAAATTCCTTTGAGGAGGGCTGGTAATGTGACAATCTGGGAGTGCTGCCATCCTCCACCCATTCCTGAAAAACTGACAGCAACGTCAGACTGGTTTGATTTCAGCTGACAGCTGAGGGATGTTATTCACCTATGTTGCTTCAGGCACCCTAAAAGATGAGCTCACACAATCCATCCAGAGCAAATAATCAATGCACTATTTCATACTTATGAAGAAGCACAAAGTTTAAAAATGAAAAGCGCAAAGTAAAAAAGTCCACAATAATGAAAACCCACAAGGGAAGACACAGTCTGCTCACTGCAGGAGTTCAGCTCTCCAAGCTTCTGGTAGTGATATTGTTTGAGCATAATTGCTTTTGTGAATCAGGCAATCATGTGATGCAATAAGCAAAACAGTAAATCAGTTCAAGCAGTGATGTACCTTATAATTAAGCAATGCAAGTAATCAATCTAAAATGGGACTCATATGAAACTGTAGTGTCATCAAGCAATAACTCAATCTCAGCTCTGTATCCAATGTGGTAATCATGCGGACAAGGTTGTTTAATTATTAAACCCCTCAATTTTGAAATTTCTAGTAAGACCAGGGCAATGTTTAAATGCCCTGTCAGAAAACAGAATGACTTTCCAGTTAGTAGTTTCCCTTACCGTTGAACAGGTAGAAGAGACTTTTATCTTCCCTGAAGCCCCAGGAGAATTGGCTTTCTAACAGTGTCTGTGTCTTTGCTCTGAAAGTCTTTATTTTAAAAGGAGGAACACTGTGTTCCTATCCTTTTTATTCCTCTCCAAAAGCTCATCTAGTCTAGGAAGCTGACAAACGGATCCTACCATGGTATTTTGCAATCTTTCCTAGGGAAAAAAAAAGAAATATCAAACCCTTACCTTTGGCTCTGTGGAATCCCTTTCCACAAACAAAGCTGTTTTAGACTATTTTGTGATCAAAGTAACTCTTTGTAAAATTTAAGAAAAATGCTCTTCTGAAGCAAAATTTCTTTTGTGATTGAAAATATTTTTCTTCTACAAACTGGAAGCAGAAATGAGCAATAACTTTTTAAATCATTAGGTTTTGTCTGTAGCATTTTCTGCTGGAGTTTTTGATTTTCAGGTGGTTCTGACAGAAATGTGTGAGGTTTAGTTTTCTTAGTCTAACATTTCTTGAACTCTGTGAAAACTTAATCAAAAATAATTTGAAGAAAAAAAGAAAAAAAAAGCACAACTAAACTGAAGTAAGGGAGTCCTTTTATAGAAACTGTCATGAAAGATATTATCATCATGTGGGTTTTATTTCAATTCTCTCTTTTAGGGCTGGGGTTTAACACCATTCTCACAAGTTGCATTTATTTCCTTGGAAGTTAAGTTCTCATTAGTATTTGCTTGGTAGATGCTGCTTCATTTATTTCAGTTTCTGCCTTCTGTGATATTTTAAGCTGCAGCCTTCCTGAAGTCAGAAGAACTCTCATCTCATCTGCATCACAGGGAGTGTCCTTTTTAGACTGCTAAATATATCACCACGGCTTGAATTTTCTTCTGGGATTTGTGAATTGAATAGATGGGGTTCTCCATTCCCTCTGGACTGATATACAATTGAGAAAGCTTGACCTTTACCTGCTGAACACCCATTTCATCCTAGCCTGACAATAACTCAGCCCCAGAACTATAATGAGATTTCCCAAACTTGTTTGTTTGCTAATTACATAGTCTTACCCTATGCTGGGAGTCTAAGAGGGAACTGGTCACCAATTAACCATGACATTTCTGCTGTTTTTCTGTCCCAAAGTGACCTGACATGTCCCACTAATCTTCTCCTTGGGTCTTCAGGCATCCTACACCATATTATTCTGTATTTTTCCACTAATACATACTGTAGGAGAAAAATGTAATGAAACTCAATGCAAGACCTTATGGGAGGGCGAGGGACTATTTTTAAACTGTCTCTAAGTAGGTTAAAGCTTGGCACTTACACTTTCACATCTAGTCACCAGCACCAAGATGAGTGTGCCCAGCTGCTCCAACTAATATCAGTGATGTATGACACAGGGGGCAATGGATGCTCACTCCTGAGTCTCCACTGCACCTCTTGGGTTTGCTGTGGTACGTTCTTGGATTAACTGGTTTACATACACTTCAGGAATCCTCAACTATTTTACACTGACACTTACTTGAACCTCTATGAATACTAAAGAAGATAAGCCAATTGTCCTTCTTTCCGGACTTTTAGATAATTTTAAGAGTGCAGTCTGTATTCTTGTGGAGATAGGAGGAAAAGAATCAGCGTAGGATATGCTATAACTGTGTTGCCATCTTCCTGTTAAGAAAGGTGTCAGTGACAGGTCATGCATCGGCTGTGACCTTACAAGAGCACTCTTTTTGTGGGGTCAATTAAAAAAATACCACTTTGTCAGTGTTTAACAGTTTGATTGTTGTTTCTTATGTTCTTGCTTACCAATACAGCCTGTTTATGTAAAACATCCTCTGCTGTTTCTGGGGTGCATGCACACATACACAAGTATACACTTTTTTAATAGTTCATCTTTCAAATGAATTGTTCTATTTCTGTTTAATATCTTTATGTAATGACCTCAAAACCAGTACTTCACCACTGAAGTCAGTAATTTTTTTTGGAGTCTCATCCTTACTCACTTCCAAAAATACAGGATACTGTGAGGATCTGAGAGTCAGAGGACTCCCTTTATAAGACATTGGTAGCCCAGAAAATAATTATTTTTATTCTTTTGACTAGAAAAAAATCTAAGCTTCTGTAAGAATGAAGCTATCTGAGAAGGAACTAGTTCTGATCTGCAAATTACTCCCACTGCCACCTCATCACTCTTCACCTTAACAAATATTGACTCCCTCATCATCCTATTCTGCGATCCCTGGAAGTGAGATCTGCTCTTCAGGGACAAGTGGTCTTCTCCGGGTATCCACACACTTCTGATTGACAGGAGAGGTATCTAGCCATATCAGTTCTGCTAGCCAATGGATGAACATGGTTCAATCTGGGCATGATTTCCCTTGGGATGCAAGCCAGAATCCAAAGTCTGGCTCTGCTCTGGCCTTGCATGGGCAGTGTATCCCACTCGTTCCTTGATGTCTCTCTTCAGGAAAACACTCCATCCATGCATGATCAGTATTCTGCATAAACAAACTCCTAAGAGGATCATATGGGACTGACACCTTGTCTATTGCTAGAACATCAAAAATCACACTTCTCGTTTGAAAGTGAAAGAGCACTTCCAGAGAAACCTGGACACACTACTGTTCTTCTCATGGGTCAAACTTCTTTCATGCCCTCCTTTTGCAACCATCTCAACACTTCTACTTGACCTTGCTGATGAACTTCAGGTATCTGTATTTGTGGTATGGTGCAGTATTGTTAATCTTGGACCTGCTGGTTCATATTAGGAGAAAGAATTCACTCCACACTCATTTCCAGACACTTGTGTTCAAATTCTGCTCCTGCAAAAAGGTGCTGCCTTTCTTGTTTTGCTTACCCTTTCTCAGCATGGTGTAAGGCTGTCTTCATGGGTATACCTTTATAAGGAGTGAAAGAAATACATGTACAAGGAATTTTCAGTAAATGAATAAGGCAATTTGAAATCCACATACATAACAGGCAGCAGACTTTAAGTGCCTCCCAGAGTTCAATTTCTAGTTTTTATTTAATTTTCTAGTGACAGTGCAGTCTCATATGGCATGGAGCAGAAGGCAAATCTCATATCCACAAGTGTACATTCATTTAAAGTTAGCTTATAAAGTAATTTTGTGACAGAGGTAGCTCCAAGTGTAAAAAAAAAGTGTGGAGAAGATTAATTCAGTTGAGTCTCTCACCATTTCAAGCTGAAGGGGAAAGAAACCCAAAGATGCACCAAATTAATATAATATCAATTCCTTGAAACCTCTCCTGAGTAGATTTTTTATTTCCTAGTAGGGATTCTTACTACAATTAGTCTCTCATGAAAACTTAATAAAATTTAATTCTCCTCTAACAAGCCAACAATTTCCATGAAATTAATCAAAACTCATAACGTAATATTTTTACTCCTGTGTTACTTGAGGTTGAAACTTGATGGAATAAAAAGTCATGGAATGGCTAGAAAATACCTAATAAGCATTCAGGTGCATTGTATATATCCTATTTCCATATTTAATAACTTTTATTTACTCATATTCCTTTGGGGTCTAAGTCTGTTTTTCAGGCAGGTTGCTTAAATATGTGCTTAACCACAGAAGCCCTAACCCATTATTTGAATGTTTTTTACCTATTCTACTGTGATACTGGAGCAGGGAACTCTCCAAAGTGGGGGGTTTAGTCCAAAGTATAATGGTGGTAGATACTGAGTGGGAGTGAAAGAAACGACAATTTGTAGAGGAAACCCCAGCAGGGAATTTGCCACCATTCCCAGGCAGCTTGGAAACCTGAGAAATAACACAAATGGAATAGGAGAACAAATTTTTCTGTCTGGTTGCTTAAGTTGTCTTTGAACACATATTTTTCAGTCCTCAGGGGAAGCAGCATCAACCAGGCCTCCCCAACTCAGCTGCCCCAACCCTGGCACCCCATGCCAGATGGTCTCAGAAAGTGGGCAAATGACCTCATTTTTACTCACGTTACTGGCACATCAAGAGGGAGCTTGGACAGAGACATTAATTTCTATGTGCAAGAATAGTGACCTGCTTTGCTTGTGCGCATCATCTGGCTGATAAATGCTATCATCTGAAGATTAAATATTACAAAAGGAGGTTAGGTGAGAAATGGCATGTAGCTTATTAGAGAGAAGCAATGTGAAATTAAAAAGCGGATGAGCATGTATAGAAAAATGTTTGTATTTCACAGAGATTCAGGTATGTTAGTCATTAAGCTTTCAAATTATTGAATCCTGAAATGCTTTGACTCAACACAGGACATCTTCTTTAGATCTGCATTTTCCAAAGATTCTCTAAACACAGTGAATTTTCTCCTTTACTTTGTTATTAATTTTTAACAAAGACTGAATATACAGGAATGCCCTGTGTAAGAGTTGAACTGACAGATCATGTTTACAATCACATAATTTCCTTTCAGGGAAACTCATCATAAGAGATATTCAGGCTTAGAAGAACTGATTTGGATTCAGCGCACATGCACTAATGGAAGTGTCCAAGTCCAGTTATTTCAGTCTATTAAGTTTAACTCTCTAGTGCTTTAGCTCAAATTGAAATCTGTGTTTTGGCCACACTTGTCTAATACTCATCGTATTTAGGTGTAAGAACTTTATTAAGGCTACTAAACTCTCATTCCTACTAGCCAGTGGTCAGTCATCCATTTTGTGACTATTTAATATGGTCACAGCTGATGTGTTCCACTGACATTACACAGCATAGTTAACTCCTCTCCTTTTTCTTAAGGGATTCACTTTTATGAATTGGACATGGGGAGGATGTGAAAATTAAAAGAAGAAAATTATAAGCTATTTTTTAAAATCAGTTCTAGCTGTAAGAGTTATTACAGGGTTAGACTAAATCATTGGGGTCTGACTAGTTGTTATAGCCCCTGAAGACAGAGGGATAATATTACAGGCTTAATAGATGTGTTTTAAAAAATGTATCAGTGGGAGGAGAATCAATAGAAGATGCAACATTTTATCTCCATTGCATTGATTTGCACACAAAAAGAGAGTACTTGCAGCCAGAGAGATGAAATGCAAAGCTACAGTATTGTCAGAAAGCTGTGCCAGTTGCTGAAGAGAGGAAGTCTAAAAAAAAATACAAGAAGGAAAAAAAATTATTGGGACTATGACATATATGATCAACTGGCAATACAAGGATGAAGCAGGGAAAGGGGTGGTGGTGGATGTCCTTGGAGCCTCATGGAGAGAAGCTGATGAAAGAACAATATGGTGCATTAGGCTCTGCATGCTCCAGTAGATGAGTTTCCTCATGGCATTGTATTCCTTGTGTTTGGTTGTGCAATGCAAGAGGATAGAATCTCCAACGCTGCTACCTGCATGCAGCCTTGTTCCCACAACACCGTGGAGCTGTTGATTCACTGACACTGAATGGATCAATAAAAGAAATGTCATGCCAGTAGAGGCATGGAATGAGCTGGCTGGATACTTTAATTTATTTATGTGACATTACAAGTTACTTCTAACAGTTCCACTAAAGCGGAAAAAAACCCCAAACAACAAACACATTCTAAGGTGACATATATGTCTACTTTTTGTGGATTACATAGATTTATTTTCAGGTACTGCTATTCCCCTCATCTGATTCAGCTAATACACTCTACCTAGAAAATTACTTCATCACAGGTTCAGGTTTGTTGTCAAAGTGAGGCAATGGACAGCAAGTTCAAAACTGAAATAGGAAGGTATGAGGATTCCTGAGCTGTCAGATCACATCTAACTACCATGGTCTCTTCAGAAATATCTGAGTGTAAAAAGCACAATATGGTAACAGCTTAATTTGCCAACATCTGCATCACACCTAAAAGTAATTTCTCTACAAGCATCTGAGGTATCCAAAGATAAGCACACATTCGCTTCACGCTAAATGAAAAGTTTAAAATGTTAAACAATTAAATTTGCTGTTACAGCTCAGAGATTGACATTTTGAGGTGAGGACCTTCCTTCCAAGTCAAGGTCAGAACTTGGGACTACTCTTTTAACACAAGAAAAGAAGTATAGGCCATAGCATCTGACACCAAGCTATCATCTCAGCCAAGTATGCTGTTTCCCTTTCATCATTTTCTTTTCCTAGATGTAGAGTAATAAAAGAAGGCGAGACACAGAACTATCTGGGAAAATAGGAATTCTGTTGTAAAGTGTGTTTCATATTTTGAATCTTGCTTGCACTTTAAATTGCAATAAAGAGGAAAAGTGTGACTTCTGTTTCCCTCTCCATGACATGAGAATTCTGAAAAAAAACCTGAGTTACTCTGATACGATTTTGTTTATTTTTCATACAGACAGGTATTGCTTGAAGCAAAGAGACAAGGCAAAGTGATTTGGTCATGGAAAAGGTGCAGCACTTTTATCAAAATTCTACTTCTATCAAAGTAGAATGTCTTGACAGCATCAAATACAAATCAGTAAAACATTTTCTTGCCTTTGCCTCTAAACTCCTGTATAAGCGGACACATCACAGAATGCTCTGGTTTAGATGACTTATTCACTGGTGGAAAAATTCCCGCCAAAAGTACTTGAAATCATAACCTCATGACAAAAACTTGATATGCTTTGGATAGAGAAGTCATTATTTAATCACTGAAGTGATAAAGATGGATTCTTGGCATTATGGACAACTTCTGTCTGCCAAAGAAGCCTTGCAATGTAGAGCTGTAAATCCTGAGGATAAGAGCTATGGGATATTTACCTGATCCTGCCTATCCACAGGAATCAGAGCCCTGCTGAGATGGGACTGAATTAGTCTGGTAAGGAAAGAGCTTTTTCAGACAACAAGAAATGAATAAAGGGATGGAGCTACAAGGTCTAGGGGAGTAGAGAAGGTTGAGTACAAACAAGAAGTTGTCAGCTTAGAAGCCAGAAGCTGTAAATGGCAGTCTACCAAGGGTCTTATTCATAAACTAGGCTGGGACATCTGTGTTCATTAAAATATATATATATATATAAAATATAATATGCCTTCTTGTGTTTGCATGTCATTGAGATAGAACAATCAATACATGTTTGTTTCAGTTTTTCTAAGGGCAGGGAGCTAAAACTTGGTCTTGTGATAGCTGAAGCAAATGCTAAACTAGAAAGTTCATCATCAAGAGATCTCAAGGAACCAGGTCTTTAGAGCCATCAGAAGTGGCTGAAAAGTCCTTTTATAATTTTTACTTAAGGGAAACACACACTTCTAAAAGAGAATATTATGTTGTTTTATTTCTATTTGGTTGGAAAATAAAGAGCTTATTTAAAGCTTGCCGTAAGTTGAATGGAACAACAATAAACAAAACAATACTTTTAAAGAAGCAAAAAATGCTTGAATTCTGAAATGTTTTGACAGTCACAATTGACAGTTGAAGAGAAAATGAAACATACAGTAGACTTGTGTTCAATGAATTAAACCACTGAAGGGATTGCAACTGATGTACGCAAATTACCCATAGCAAGTACCTAACCCCTCTGTATAAGTAGCTGTATTGATAAAAAGCTAATCATCTTGCTCCCGTGCAGGTCTTGCCTGCAGTCCACTGAACAGTGCAGCAGTTACAACAGTGAGAACTCATAGCAAGATAGTGGGGAAAAAAGAAAGGGAAAAGAGACAAAGTATGTTCATTTTGGGCAGC
This sequence comes from Mystacornis crossleyi, assembly GCA_013400655.1. Taxonomy (NCBI): domain Eukaryota; kingdom Metazoa; phylum Chordata; class Aves; order Passeriformes; family Timaliidae; genus Mystacornis; species Mystacornis crossleyi. The sequence goes on from VYZQ01044926.1 coordinate 12,359, forward strand.
TGCTTAGGTATTTTCTATAACCTTTACACTTTGTTTGTAAGCTTTCTTATTAGTATCGTTTTCACAGAGCATTGGTTTCAGTTTAGTAGTCAAACACCATATGGAATTGAATAATCAAACATTGCATTTTAAGATGTTGAAATGAAACATCCTGACTAATTTAATTTTTTTTTTTTTTTCTGAGAACAGCCCTTTCCTTCTTTTTAGAGATACAAATATACATTTTTTTCTATGGAAAATGTCACAAAACCCAATTATTGGCTCATTCCACTTCTTACAGGGATATCAATAAAGACAGATTCCAAGCTGGTGGCCAAGGAAGGAATCTGAGTTCCATGTACAAACCTCCACAGAGGAGATTTTTGCTCAGTTTTCTGTACTCTTCATCTGTACTAAGCAAGGTCACAAAGTGGATTCCTACTGTTTTGGTTCTGTGAGGAAGAACAAGCCTATTTCCACAATTAGGAGCAGGCATATCTCAGCTACACAGTGCAAACCAGACTAAGAACTGGCTTTGGTATTTGGGAAAGTTTTGGAGGTGTCAGAGGAAGCCTTGGCATGTGCGGCTGTTCTCCTCTGTCCATGGTGCTGGGATAGATCCCATGCACAGATACCAGTCTCTATCCGTCTAGTGAGAAAACACTGTTATTTCTGAGATTTATTGCTGTCCAGTAAATGTTATAAAATTGCATTTCTGCCAGATTCATACTCATAAATTATTATGAACCTAGTATATTGTTTTATGCCATCAGAAAGAAGACGCATGTGGCATTGCTCATATCATTACCATGGCTGCAGGAGCTGTTATTTCTCTTGTAGCAGACATCATGTATGGCAGGTAAATCACCTAACAGATCCCCATGAGTCCATCTTTCCAGCAGGGTTTCTTGGCAAATTGAGTAAAGGTTCTGACTCCAAGGTAAAAGCCTTGTCCAGAAGCCTTTCTGAGACTGTGAATAGACACAGATCCATGGACTACATCATCTCTTTCGACCGTGTCCTTTCCTGCCTCTGTGCCTGATCCTCATGTAGTGAGGAGTGTAGTGGTGGGACCTTTCCTGACTGGATAGTCAGGGTATCACCTGGACAGGACGTACCCAAATCAGGCTCACATGTGATTGAATTTTCATCTGGAAGGTACGCCCTGTGTGTGTTATTTGGAAGCTGGTGCTTGAGGCAGGGAAGAGATGCTGAAGCTGGGACTATGAGTATCCCAGTGGAATTAGTGATTTGATGATGGTGATCTGCTGAAGAGGAGGTAACTCTGAGATAGCTGGTGCTAAGAGCAATGTTTCACTGTCTCATGTGTCATGATTTTCTGTGTCAGCTGTATAATCTGGAAAAAGTGGCTGCAGTTTGGAAACAGAACCACAAGTACATGACCCTTGGAGAATCAGGTGGCTCTGGAAACAGACCAGCGGTTCTAAACAGGACAGCAAGAAGCTCAAGGATCTGTCAGAGACTTCTTGGTATTCCTATTATTTTGTCTGGCTTTGGAAGCCCCTGTGGATGACATCACCATTCTCTGCACAGAAGGGAGGACATTTGATACTGCAAAGCTTGTAAGCAGCCTATGAACAGGAACAGTGACATTTCTCTGCAACCTCACTCAGCTATGCTGGCCGTCAGCTGCTACAGGGGTTCCTTGATGTAGTATCCAGGATTCCCAAAATAGGAAGAAGAAAGCTGATTTTAGGGAACTGGGTGTTCTAACTATTAGCTCATACTTTTTTTGATCCTTCTGTTTGTGGGTATTTGAATTGTTCCTTCCCAGAGTCCGGGATATAAGAGCAAGGTGCGCATATGGAGGTTTCGTAATGTAGGGTGGGGACCCTGTCCTCTCTAAGAGCAATCATATGATGAAGCAGGAATGTGAGGTGTTTTAGGACAGAGACAAACTATAAGCTCAAAGTCATATAGGCACTTGGGGAGGCAACACAGATCTGGAAATACTGTGTTAATAGCACAAAAACCTGGGCACACAGCTCCAGCAGGCTCCTAGGTTCATTTCTTGAGCGTAGTTATCTATGTTGACCCACTCCTATGTTATGCATGAAAGAACACCAAAAATACTGCATTATAACCTTTGAACTGTAATTTCTGGGGGTGAGTTAAGGCTTAAAACAAGAGGGTTTTCCACCCTGTCTTGGTATTATTTTTTCCTTACTGAAACTTGTTAGTAAAAATGCAGCTCGTGGTTACTTAGGTGAGTTTCTGAGACTAACACTAGTGTCGGCTGCAAAAGTGGTTTGTAGGAGCCTATAGAATAGAACAGAATACAACATTTCAGTAGAAGGGAGCTAAAAAGACAGTCTAGTCCAACTGTCTGATCACTTCAGGAGGATCGAAAACTAAAACATGTTATAAAGGACATTATCCAAATGGTTTTGACAGGCATGGGGCACAGAGGCAGACCCAGGTGGTAGACACTGTCCTGAGTGTAGAAACATGCACTCCCGCATCTGCAGCTGGCATCTGAAAGCTTTTCAGGCTGCGTAGCCCCTATGGCGGGCATCACTGCCTCGGGGGGCTTGACTTGCCTGTCATGCCTGCTGGATCTGCGTGCCTCCCCGCGCCGTGCCAGGTGCGGCCCCGGCGTCCTTCCTGACCTTCAGACGAGGTCGCCCACGGGCCGTGCCAGCGTCTCCCCAGGAGGCGCCGCTGCTCCCCATGCCCGGGCTCCCACTATTGCCGGCAGCATTCCGCCCTAGCCCCCTCCCTCCTTTTAGACCCATATAGGTTACATTGGGGGTTGCTGTCCCACCTCTCCTGTTGGCGACAAAAGGGCGGATCAGCAGCAGAACTCGTCTCCTCCCCACACAGCTCCAAGTAGGCTATCGGCATCCCTAAAGGTGGGTGCTGGTGCTGTGGAGGGGGTACTGCTCTGCTTTGCCACGTAGCGCTCGCACAGCTCCTTCCTGCTCACCTTCAGATGCCGTCCCGAACCCGGGCTGGACGATGGATCGCTGCACTCGCGACCTTCATCGGCAATCGCAGGGAGACGACTTTCCTCTTTCCCCCCATCCTGCCCCCCGCCCTCGCCCCCCCACCTGGATAGCGAGAGCACCGAGACGAGCAGCCGGCGATTCTTCTCCGGCCACAGTTGATTCGAGGCGAAGCAAGAGGGAGAAGGGTCTGTTCCCTCCCCGTCTTCTTCCTTGCCTCTCCAACTCGTTCCAGGACCTAGGGAATGAGAGGGGATCTCCGGGAAGGACTCAGAACAGAGGATGCGGAACGGTCTCCCACACCCTCCCCCTTTTGCAGGAAGCCGTGTTTGCAGAGATTTCCCCTGGCACACACACTGACTCCCGAGGAGAGGCAAGGAAGCAATCGCAAAATGCAACAGCGGGCTGACAACCACCCCTCCTCCCCCCACGGCAAAGCACAAGGACACCTGGCTGCTGGAGACAGCCGGGGATGGGGTGGGGGACCCGCATGCAGATACACGCACCCCCTCCGAGGGGTTTGGGAAGCGCCGGGGGCCTGCTCGGCGGCGAGCACCGAGGGGCGAGGGAGGCGCAGGGAAGGGGCGGGGGAGCCGGAGGCAGGGGGAGGGAGAGAGTCCAGCTCCCGCAACGAGGGGAGGAGGAAGGAGGGACCGTGTCGGTGGGATGGTCCGGAAATGCTGTGATAAAAAGAGGGGCGCGGGGGAAAAGTAGGGAGAAGCTCTGGAATCATTCCTTCTCCCCCACTCCGCACCCGCAACTTCCCCGGCAAGCCTCGGGCACACGAGCGCCGGCCGGAGCCCGTGGGAGAGGAGAGGAGCCGCGGCAGCCGCCACCTGCCGCAGCCACCTGGCCCGGCCCGGCCCGTCTCAGCACAGCGCCGGTCGCCCAGCGAGGTATCGGCGCCGGGGCGGGCGGGGCGTGGCGCGCCGAGGCGGGGAGGGCAGAGAAGAGAGGCGGGGGGC
>VYZQ01044926.1:77965-90151 GCA_013400655.1 Mystacornis crossleyi
ATGTCCAGAGAAGGGAACAAAGCTGGGGAAGGGTCTGGAGCACAAGTCTGATCAGGAGTGGCTGAGGGAACTGTGGTTCTGCCTGGAGAAAAGGATGCTCAGGGGTGACCTTATCTCTCTACAGCTGCCTGAAAGGAGTGTGTAGCCAGGTGGGAGTTGGTCTCTTCTCCCAGGAAACAAGGGACAGGACAAGAGGAAATGGTCTCAAGTTGCTCCAGTGCAAGTTTAGGTTGGATACGAGGAAAAATTTTGCCACCAGAAGGGTTCTCAGGAACATTGCATCACACCAGTGAAATGGTGAAGTCAGCATCCCTGGAGGTATTTAAAAGATACATGGATGTGGCACTTAGGGACATGGCTGGTGGTGGACTTGGCAGCGTTAAGTTAGTAGTTGGAGTTGATGATCTTAAAGGTCTTTTTCAACGTAAATGATTCTATGATTCTAAGAAAAAATTACAAATGGACTGGAGAGGGTCCAGAGAAGGATAACAAAGAGGATCAAAGGACGGAGGAACCCGTTATATGAGGAGCAACTGAGAGGGCTGGGTTTGTTCCTCGTTGAGGAAAGAAGGTTTAGGAGAGACCTGAACACCATGTTCCAGTATTTAAAGTGTGACTACAAAGAAGATGAAGCCTCCCTTTCTACAATTAATTGCATGGAAAAGATGGAGAAGGGTACAAGGTATTCCTGGTGAGATTCCAACTGGCCACGAGAGGAAAATTTTTCGCAATGAGAAAAATCAGCAATTGCAGTAATTTCCCCAGGACAGTAGTGGATACCACAGCATTGGTGACTTTTAAGAGTCATCTGGATGGGGTGCTGGCCCGTCTTGTCAAGCCTGTGCTTTTGTCAAGCAAGTTTTGGACCAAAGGATATTTGAGGTTGCTTTCAACCTGGTGTTCTATGTTCCTATGAAAAGTAAAAGACAGAAGAGTACAGAAGAGACAGAAGGGCCTGCATGCTGTGGTAACCTAGAAACTAGTTAAAAGAAACTCTTTAAGTTCTATGTTATGTGCTAGTTTGAAGGTTATCTTGTCCTCTGGTGAGTAATTAGTGGTCTGGGGGATCTCTGAAGGGGTAATTGTTACCAAGGTAGGAAACACTGAGGTCTCCAAAGAGTTAGAGGAGAAGTTCAATACCGACAGGTTTAGTCTAACCCAAAAATTGTGGCAGAAGTTAGCACTTTTGTTTCCTCTCAGAATCCCTTTCAGCTGATAAGACATTGTAAGCCCTAGGCTTCTTGTGATTAGGAAATCTGTGGTTTTTAACAGTGCTCACAGATGCAGTATGTTCCACCATGCACTGAAGTCAGTAAGTGTCTCTTCACTGTTTTTGTTACAACTTTAGTTTCAGCATGAGTCAGACTTTCCCTAGCCTGAATACTCACTCTGGCCTGAATAGGTTAGCAAGCTGCACTGCTTCTTCTAAAGACTGTCCCAGTACATCACAAGAATCTTGGTCTGTCTGATGTCTGTTTCCCTAGTTTCCTTAAATAAAGGCCCTCTGTGAGAGACTGTCTCTACAAGCCCTAGCATTATATAGAGACATTTAAATGTTTTGTTGGTGATATTTCCATTTTGGAGCAGATTATAAGTTTTCTCCTTGATTCACCTGGCAGGAATAAGGACAAAGCTAGTTGTGAAAAATCTTTTCTTGATAGTCCTTAACAATCTAGATGGAGCTGGAAAAAATGTACTGCCAGGAAGGCTGTGGTGCTACTGATACTGAGACTGGATGCTCCATTATGGAGCAGTCTTATGGAATAATTTGACATTCTTTTGTGGCTGTTAGTGGTGTTTGTGGTACCTGGGTCAGCAGGAAGTCGCTATGTCTGGCAACAGTAACTGCTTTAGAGAGTAGTCACTTAACACTGAGCTAGAGTCCCTTATTACTGTAGCCTGGACTATTCAGTGGGGTAACTCAGAGTCTGTTATTCGGCAACTGTATTTTGTATAGTCCTGGTACTCTTGGCAGTGTGGTCTCAAATAAAAATTGCTAGATGAATATGAAAATATACCAGTATAATTACCTAATTATATATTTACATAATTATGCTGATATTATGACTGCATTCAAAGACACAATCAGGCTTTGTATCAAAGTGCCTTATACTCTTTTAACCTGGTTTTTCCTGGCCTGGAAACAATTAACTGCAGATTGGAAACACCTTTACACTAGTGTGTATTTCATGGCAAGATTTCTTGTACAGCTGAATAAATTGAAGGCTCAAAAGAGTGTCATTCATCTGCTTCACTGACACTGGAGGCCTCACGTATCAGTCAAATTGGCCAGTTCGGTTTCACAGTCACCTTGGATCACAGCCACATGGTTGGGTTTAGACTTTAGGAAGATAATTTCTGGTAGGAAAAAGAAGGGACAGCAATTAATGGCAGAACATAATGAGTCCTAGCAATATGTATGTGGTCCGTACACAACAAAAAGTATTGCTTTTTGAAAAGACCTTAATTGCTATGGGATTCTTGAGGCTTTTGAAAAATGGTCTGGTTTTATGTTCAGTCTCTCATGTTGTGAAGCAAATAGTGCAAGATGCGATTCCACAGATGTTGGCATCCCCAATACAGCAATTTCTTCTGTCACAAGTTCCCATCCATAGAATCATAGAATGGTTAGGTTTGGAAGGGACCTTAAAGATGCTCTAGTTCCAACCCCCTGCCACATGCAGGGACACCATTCACTAAGTCAGGTTGCTTAGGACTCCATTCAACCTGAACTTGAATACCGGCAGAGGTGGGACATCCAGATCTTCTTGTTGGTAACCTGTGCCAGTGCCCCACCACTCTCACAGTAAAGAATTTCGTCTTACCATCTAATCTAAAGCTGGCCTATGTCAGTTTAGAATTTTCAGTTTAATTGCCCCTTATCTGCCCATATAAAAAGTCCCTCTTCCTACTTTTTTATAAGCCCCTAAAGGTACTGGAAAGCTGCAATGAGGGCTCCTTGAAGCCTTCTATTGTCCAGGGTGAACAACTTCAGCTGTCTTGATCTGTCTTCATGGGAGATGTGCTCCATCCCTCTGATCATCTTTGTGACTTTTCTCTGGACCCACTCCAACAGGTCCACATCTTGTGTTGAAGAACTCAGACTTGGACAAAATATTCCAAATGGGACTTCATGAGGGCAAAGTAGAGGGGGAAAATCACCTCCCTGACCTTCTGTTTTTGATGCATCCCAGGATGTAGTTGGCCTTTTGAGCTACGAGGACACACTAGTGTTTTGTGTCCAGCTTCTCATGCATGAGAAACCCTAAGTCTTCTCCATAGGACTGCACTCAGTGAGTGAGTTCATCTCCCAGTCTGTATTTATGTCTGGGATTGCTGACCCAGGTACAGCACCCTGGCACTTGGACTTGTTGAACTTCATGAAGTTCTCATGACACCAATTCTCAAGTTCATCTGGATCCCTCTGGATGGCATCCCATTCTTCTGTTGTGCCAACTACACTGCTTTGTGTCATCTCCAAACCTGCTGAGGGTGCACTCAATCCAACAGTCTATGTCATTGATTAGGATACTGAAGAGCAGCAGTCCCAGGAGAGCCCTGATGGACATCACTTGTCACCAGCTTCCACCTGGACAGAGAGCCACAATTCTCTGGCTACATGCATCCAGCCAATTCCTTATCCACTGAATAGTCCTTCTATCAAGTCCATGTCTCTCCAGTCTGGAGATAAGGATGTGATGTGGGACATTGTATCAAAGTCCTACAGAAATCTAGGTAGGTGACNGTGTTGAAGAACTCAGACTTGGACAAAATATTCCAAATGGGACTTCATGAGGGCAAAGTAGAGGGGGAAAATCACCTCCCTGACCTTCTGTTTTTGATGCATCCCAGGATGTAGTTGGCCTTTTGAGCTACGAGGACACACTAGTGTTTTGTGTCCAGCTTCTCATGCATGAGAAACCCTAAGTCTTCTCCATAGGACTGCACTCAGTGAGTGAGTTCATCTCCCAGTCTGTATTTATGTCTGGGATTGCTGACCCAGGTACAGCACCCTGGCACTTGGACTTGTTGAACTTCATGAAGTTCTCATGACACCAATTCTCAAGTTCATCTGGATCCCTCTGGATGGCATCCCATTCTTCTGTTGTGCCAACTACACTGCTTTGTGTCATCTCCAAACCTGCTGAGGGTGCACTCAATCCAACAGTCTATGTCATTGATTAGGATACTGAAGAGCAGCAGTCCCAGGAGAGCCCTGATGGACATCACTTGTCACCAGCTTCCACCTGGACAGAGAGCCACAATTCTCTGGCTACATGCATCCAGCCAATTCCTTATCCACTGAATAGTCCTTCTATCAAGTCCATGTCTCTCCAGTCTGGAGATAAGGATGTGATGTGGGACATTGTATCAAAGTCCTACAGAAATCTAGGTAGGTGACATCTGTTGTTTTTCTCTTGTCCACCATTGCCATCACACCAACCTCCATCATAGAAGGTGTCCAGATTGGTCAGGCACAATTTGCCTACAGTTCAGGTAGGTTGGCTGTCTCAAGTCACTTTCTGGTCTTTTATATGTCTTAGCATATGTTCATGGAGGATCTGCTCTATGATCTTCCCCGGCACAAATGCGATGCTCACCCATCTGTAGTTCCCTGGATTTTCCTGTCTCTCCTTTTTAAAAATGGGAAATATATTCCTTGCTCCAGTCCCTGGGGACTTCGCCTGACCACCATGACTTGTCAGATTTGAAGCAGAATGGCTGGGCAACAACATCAGCCATTTTCCTCATGTATGTCATCAAGTTCTATAGACTTGTGGCTATGAACCTTCATGAAGTGATCCTGAACCTGCTCTTTGCTTATGGGAGGGACTTCCCTCCCCGCTGCAGCCACTCATGGATTTGAGGGATTTGAGGATCATGGTTTTGAGGGAACTGGGAAGCCTGACTACCCATGAAGACTGAGGCAAAGAACTCATNGTCTGAAAGTTCCCTCTTCCGAATTTTAGGGTTCAGAGTTTCTCTTGGCTGGCTCGCAGTCCTTGAGATCCTGAGCTCAGCCAGGGTGTGACCACTACAGCCCCGGCTGCTTCCAACCACAACCCCTTTAATGAGCTCCTCTGCACTGGTGNTTACCTCAGCCTACTCCGTATCGGTTATTACCACTTCACCCTTCTTGTGTATCAGTGGAGGTACACTCTCCTTGGCCTTTCTTTTCTGACCTGCATACTTATCCCTTGCCAAGTCCTGTTCCAGTATTGCCTTGGCTTTTCTGAGCCCGTTCCTACACATTCAAACCATGTCCCTTTACTCTCCTTGTGTCATCTGTCCCTGCTTCCACTGTGTGTACATTTCCTTCTTACTCCTCAGTCTGAGGAGCAAATCCTTGCTCAGCCGTGCTGGTTTCCACTCTGCCATGCTCTATTTCCTACACACTGGAATGAAGAGCTCTTGTGCTCTAAGAAAAGTGTCTTTAAACAATTGCCAGCTCTAATCAGCTCCTCTGTCCTTAAGGACAGTTTCCCAGGCCGTCTCATCCACTAACCCTTTAAACGTCTGAAAGTTCCCTCTTCCGAATTTTAGGGTTCAGAGTTTCTCTTGGCTGGCTCGCCATCCTTGAGATCCTGAGCTCAGCCAGGGTGTGACCACTACAGCCCCGGCTGCTTCCAACCACAACCCCTTTAATGAGCTCCTCTGCACTGGTGAGCGCCAGGCCAGGAACGCCTCACCTCCAGCTGGCTTGTCTGATACCTCAACCAGGAAGTTGTCCTCCACACACTCCAGGAGTCTCCCGGGTTTCTTGCATCCAGCTGAGCTACCTTCCTGGCAGAGGTCCAGGTGGTGGAAATCCCTCATCAGGATGAGAGCTTGCAAGCATGATGCTTCCTCTATCTGAAGCAAGAAGGCTTTGTTGACAGTCTCCCCCTGATCAGGTGGCCTATAGTGGATCCCGGTCTTCAAGAAAGCCCTGAAAGGATTTGCGCAGGGACATCTGAGATAACAATGCAAGGATGGAGTAAGAGGAATGAATTGGGAATTCATCCAGTTCTGAGACTGAAGGCAAAATATCAACCAGTGTGTATAATTTGATGAATAACGGGAAATTTTTAGCCAGGCAGGACACTCTTTACCTGTTTCTAGAAAAAAAGGAGAAGATTTTGGGCACCAGACTGTTTCATGGTGAGTTCTTCTGTATCCATATATCTCAGCTACACTGTGGAGCAGCATTTAGTACAACAGTATGATCACAGGCAAATGTTACACACATGCACAAAGTTAGAACCTGGAACATAAGGAAATGCCAAAATAAAATACAGAATAGAAAACCCCTGAATATATATATTTCCCTTCTTCCCTCTTCAAGGGACAGACCACTAACTGTAAATGCTTCTCTGAGGAGAGTTTGTATTAGATAAATAGCTCCACAAAATTTGCAATTCAAATTGGAAGTACTTGTGTCAGTGTTTGACAAAGCATGACCAGTGGGGCGCCCTGTAATTCTGTCACTGAGCAGATGGGGAGATGAAGGATTATTGCTTGTTGTATTCCATATAGACAGCACACTGTACATCACAGATGAACTCTCACAGCTAAAGTTTGACAACTGCTGATGGAAAAATACTGATGAGGTAAAATGCAGCCTATTAAAGTGGTAGGTTTACATCATGGGATATTTTTTTAAAAAATAGAACTGTTGTCAAACTTTTGGACTTTGCAGGATTAAAGAAGACACATCCATATTCTTGCAAAAGAATGAAGTAATGAATAAAAAGCAACTTATCTTTTTCTGTTCAAGTATAAAATCTCTTTTTATGGACAAATAAAGTGTTTGATGATGGGCTTGGAATGATGTCCTTGTCCTGCTACAAATTCTGATGGCATTCTTAACTTCATTTTAATTTCTGTTGTGACCTTCAATTTTACATTGAAATACAGTGTTAGTCTGCGTGTGGAATTCCAAAAAACTGAAGTATTCTTGGGTGTCTTGTTAATCTAGTTATTTCCAAGCTTCTTGTTTGATAGAAGCATGTTCCTCATGTAACAGAGAAAGTGTTAACTCTCAAGGCTAAACAAAATTATGATAGAAATGGCTCTATTTGGTTTTGGGGATATTATCTTCCAGACACTTTTCCTGAGTGCCCATCTTTCTTGTGCACTTAAATTACTAGCAGAAATAAGTATTTAAATGCTTAATTTGAACGTCTGTAACCAAAGAGCTCATGACCTTGAGCAGTATGATTATCTTCTTAAACGCATAAGCCAACTTGTAACATGCTCCACATGCTAAAGGATAATATCCTCTTCAGTCTGACTTCACTAACACCTTCACTAACAGTTATTTGACTATTACATGGTTTAGAGCTCATTTATCTACTTAGTCATCCACAAATGCAGTTCATATATGTGAAATAGAAAAATGAAAGCTAGAAGATTATTCTTAATTGCTCTGAAGAGATGAGGTCCTTTTTAGTTATGTAAAGTAAGGCTGTCATTACACTTTCCTCACATTTTACTTCCTTAGTATTGGATACAGTTGCTTCCTGAACAAGAAGGACAAAAGAATCCCATTAGAAGTGGGTGTATTTGAGGGACACGAAGGACTAGTTCAGTTTCTAACAAGAGGCTTTTGTTGCAGCACTTAGTTCATATGTGAAAGTGATGTCAGCATGATCCTTCCCTTGACAGAGTCCATTCCTGTGGCCTGAAGGAATTTTTCCCCATATGGGATAGAAATGGAAGCAAGAATTTTACTTACTGAAGGATCTTTCTGGTAGAACAGACTTGATATGTCAAAGTATTCTGATGGTAACAGCCCTTTTGAAACACCAACAAAATTATCCATGTCATGTAGCAACATTGTAGAATACTCACACTAATACCCACAGCTTGCTTTCACTTTGAGAAATAAATGGCAACAAAAAAATCATGTCTTGACAGGACACTGGGAAATATGATATGCCTCAGCTTCTAGAAGTTGTAATAGAACATTCTTTCGGTGTTTTTTTTTTTTTTCCTTTTCTTTTCTTCCTTTTTTTCCTTTTTTTCTTAAGGACTCTAACACAAATGCCTTAATTCCCATTCATTCACCCATTCCAAATCACTTTTCCCCTCAAGCATAGAATGAATGGTGAGCTCTTGGCTTTTCACAGGAAAAAATAGATAGCTTTTCATAGGAAAAAATGGGCAGCTTTTCAGTATTGCAGCCCATCTGTCTGCAAAAATGGGGTTGAATCCAGTTGCACTTGTGATCACAGACGGATTGAAAATGACAGTCCCTCCTCCTGATTCTTCTGGAGAGTATTGATTAAATATCTCAATGCCGAAATTGTCTTTTTGATATCCCTCTCTATCCCTGCAGTTTTGGGTTGTAAATGAGGATCCTAAACGTATTTAATTGGCTATTGGAGTGACCAGTATTTGCTTCTCTATGCAAAGCTTTTAATTGTGCTTTTCCCTCCTTTCGTCTGCATATGTCTGTATGCATGATTACAGCATTACATGTCAGCAAGTACAGCAGGCTACATGTTGGATTATGTTTCAAACAGCAAACAAGCTATAGCCTTGAAAGGATTCTGATTGTGCTGTCATATCAGCCTTGCTCCAGTGACCTTTGATTCCAGAGCGAGTACGAAGGGTACAAAGAAATTAACCCTGAACAAGTTTCCTCATAGCAAATGATGCATTGTGTTTGTCAGCAGTGGGTTTCACTGTGGAAGTGTGGCATTACTGCATTGCTGACAGTGGAGTTCAGTCTCTCCCAGTTGAAGCCTGAGGGCCTGTGGTCTCTGTGTTTCCACTTTTCTTGTTTGGTTATGAAAGTTTTATATTTGGTCCTTGTGCTCACTTGGGTCTCAAGGTTTGTGGACATGGAGAATAGCAAGGCAGTGTAGTAGCTGTAGACCCTCCAGGGATGAGGGTTTTTTATGAGATGGTAATTCCACATTCTGTAATTCCACATTCTGTCATATTAAGTAGGTGTTAAAAATTCAATTATTTTTTTCTCTTGGCCTGGAGTAGGGAAGGACCAGTAGTGTACAGGGAACACTCAGGTTCTAGATGCTGATGACTCTGTAGATAACCACAGACATGTTGAAATGCTCTGGTATTTCCTTGCTCTCTCCTGGAAGTTTTGGGTGGCCAGTGGGATCCCAGCTGGCTGGGAATGCCTGGGTTGAGCAGCACTACTAACTTCACCAAGAGCTTGGGAAAGGAGTGTGTTAGAGGACATAATTCAAGTACAAGACTTACTATTCACACACCTAGGGCAGATACAAGAGAAGCTCTGCAGCCACCAGAAATACTGTCCTGACATTTGATGACAGTATTCTCTTCTCTTGCCAGCTGCTTATGCTGCAGTGCTGAGTCACAGCAAAGAGAGGTCAGTGTAAGCAATGCTCTGTGTGTGGATTCTTCCTGAGTCTAGGGGACAGGTGACAGAAACATCAAACAGGACCAAACTCAGAGCTGCAGAATTTTCTATTCAGGTAAAACTATTGCCAAAGTTTCATGTTATCTTCCAATTAGTCCATTCTTAAGTCTGGATTACACTGTTTCTGGTTCCATTTTGGCAGTAAAGACATATTAAATCGTATTTTCATTCAGTACAGTCCATAGAGGATGGACTGTGAAAAAAAATGGAAAAACATAATATGGTAGTGATCTCTCCTCTAGGTAAGAGACTCCGCTGTGATGCTTCCACAACGTGATTAAGCTACTTGACCACTGAATACTGCGCATTTGTAAAGCAATTGGTTTGGTAGTAATTCAGATGTGAATCTATGAATACAAAGGACCAGAGAAAAGGCTGTGCCTGAACAGAATATTTATTTACCCTAAGAAAAATCTGCAGCTTTTTAGCACGATATGGGAATCTCAGATTATGAAGCAGTCATTTAATACACCAAATGAATATGGTTGTTCTTTCTTCATGGCTCTGAGGGATTCTGCTGCCCATACCTTAAAACATTTAAAGAAGAGCAAGATATAATCTCCCTGGGTTGTGTTGGATTTGATGTTTGAGTATTTAGAACTATATGTGACACTTCCTGCCCTACCTATACCACAGTGTAGTATCAAGTGTTTGGGCATGGCTGTCCCTTCAGAGGCTCTTTCAAACCCCGACTTTTCTGTTGCTCAGATAAGGCAACAGATGTGGCTGTGGCTTGAAAAGAGAGAATTGTGGAGGACTGCTTTATACGCTCCTGCTGTACCTTCCATTCAGGAAACAAGAAGGACAGAGTGTGTCTGGAGAATGGGCTCAGTAGACTTACAACAATAGACAACAATTCCCAAAGGAAAAAGAAGTGTTTGCTTGAGCTATAGCCATCTAAGCAGCCCTGCCCGTCATTTGCAATACTTCCTTTGGAGCACAGGAGAAGGTGATATTCATACAAGTAATGAACGCAGGGTGAATGCAGCTGTGTTGCTTACATACTAAGCTTTCTCCGTATAAATCCAGATGAATTTAAGGAGTCAGAGCAACAGTCTTACACAACTCTTCCCTTGTCCTTTTCACTAGATAGGCATACATAAAAATATTTTTTTTGCTTTAGGACTGCATTGTTACCTTTTCATTTATGTAATATTTCTATGAGTTGAGGTTAATATAGAATTGCAAACTCTTGAAATCTTTTTTGTTGTCATCTTTCATCCCTAAATGAGGATGTGAAATCTCAAATTAGGCAACAGTTTAAAGTCTTTTAGAGAAAAGTTTTCAAAAACCATTTTCTTCTGGTTCAAAAGTGTTTCATGCCCTTCAATTTTCTTTTGACTCTCTTGAAGTAAAAAGTACAGAAATTACATCAATTATTTTTCTCGCTCAATTATCTTCTGATCCCTTGAGCTTTTCTGAGAAATTCTATAGACTGAGGTAACTCTATACTATGCTGAAAAGTGCATGGATCAATAGCAGGCATGGCCTATATATTAAAAAGGGTAAAAGAAAGAGATACTAATGGAAGACTGAAAATAGAACAAGCACATCTTGTTCAATCAAGGCTACAAGGTGACTTGCAAGAGGTCTTTGCTCCCTGACTGTTCAGCAGCACTGTGGGGCTTCTGTCTCCTGAAGCAAATTACTATAAAATTCTTCAAGAAAATTTACCTACCTTCCTTTCAGAACATTTGTACGGAGATCTGCATATTCAAAATGGCTTGTGCAGTTCCAACTATGATGGAGACTGAACAAGACACAATATGAAAGAGGCACCAAGAGCAAAGCTGAAGTGCAGACTCCAGTAATGTTAGGTAGATGGCGTAGCCTTAGACTTGTCAACAAATGTAAAAACCTACCCAGGGAACTGTCTCACAAATCTGTTTCTGTCCATGTAAAAAGAAAGAGCAGCCTTTGTTTTGAGGGTGTTACCCATAAGGGTCTTCAGGACCCAGAATCACAAACTTTGGAGTAAAAGAGGAGGCTTACCTACAAGGCAGGAACATGTGCAACAAAAATGATACATGCATTGTTTTGGGAATAGAAGATGTTTCTTGCTCTTTCCAGATGTTTGAAGGAAATGCACCTTCTTAGTCCTGAGAGATGGTTTTTCTGGGTGTCAGATTAGGTTTACTACTCACAGTCTACGAGGTAGTTCTTTTGTTGAGGTGTTCAGAGGCCTGAATTGCAAACTGCGTAATGAGATCCTTGAAAAGCATTTGCAAGCAGTGAAAAAAGTGTGATGCCACCTTCACAGAGGGGAAGATAATGATGTGGAGCTCAGGGTTGTGTTAATCAGCACTAAAGGCTAAACCACGGTCTGATGTATATGAAAAGAGATAATAGCCACAGGACAAATATGGGAGCTGTGTTTCCTGACTCCAGAGGCATAGGGATTCACATTCTGTCACTCTTTAGCCACACGCTTGGGAAGGCAACTTATTTATGGGAGTTTAAGCAGATTAAACGTTTCATACTAAATCTTCATCTTCCCAGGACAAAGATTTTAAGATTTGTAGGTGAGAGACAACCACCACAGAATAACCGAACTAGGACAGTTTTGAAAAGAACCTTACACATCTTACCTAATTATCATTCTTGAAGCATGAACAACAGTGCTGCAGACCTTTCCTATAAATTATTTCTCTTGTTTTATTTTTATCCTCTAGTTTTAAAAATGTATTTTCAACTTTGCATTTACATATCCAGTCTCTTAGAATATGAAACAATGTAATAAATTAATGACTGCCTTGCCATTGATTTTTCTTACTTTGTTTCATATAAACCTGTGA
>VYZQ01044927.1:4367-16119 GCA_013400655.1 Mystacornis crossleyi
GTGCAAGTTCATGATTTTAAGCACATGGCAGAGAGAGCCGCTACCTAGCCTTTTGAATATCAGATTTCTCTAGGCAACATGTTGCAAATACCCATTTCAAAACCTGAAAAAGGCTGTCTTATCTATATGTATTTCATCATTCAGAAAGGTTCTTCTGTTTTCAAAATCAACATTGCAATTTGTAATCTGCTGGCACATACATAGTTTATGCTAGCCAATCTGCAAAATGCATATTCAAAATTTCCCGACTACTCCAGTTACTTAATTTTAATGTTTTCCCTACAAGAAAGTCCCATTGTGGCCATTTCTTTGACAGACTATCCAGGTTACATTCTATCTTCAAAAAACACCTGCTTGCTGCCGGCAGGCAAAGCCAAGCCGTAGAATGATGCTGCAGCTGTGGCCCTGCTGAAGTCTGGAGGCTGGGGATGGGAGGCTGACTGTGGATCACTGTGGGCGTGCGGATGTGTGTGAGGCAGCACACAAGTAAACAGTGCCGGTTGCTGTACCCTGAAGTATCATTTATGTACTCGATCATGTGTAAAGCTGTAAAACTGTTTCGGAATTACAGGAACGTAGAAAATGCTTCCCAGTAACAATAACAGTCTGTGCCTTAAAGGTTTGGCATACCTGCTTTGTCTGCCAACTAATTTACTGCTTTCTGTTCCACAGTGTCTAGGGTGTTTCAGACAAGCCCTCTGAGTCCCTATCCTGATGCACACCAAAAGATGTGTGCCTGGATTTGAAATCCATTATGCAGAATACAGTAGGAATGATATTCTTGCAGAATTTCTTGTTTCCACAATCGGAAACTTTGCACCTCTGCCGACACATCCATGTCTTGGAATTCTGCACACCCAGAATTCTTGCTATGGTCACGGGGATAGTTTTTCATCACATTTCTGTTAAACTCTCTTGACGGAAGGCCTTGATCCTTCTGTTTAGAGGTGGATCCAAACCAAATGAAAATGGAAGATAGTTTTTAGTACTGCACCACCTCCTCCCCAAATATGTACTTTGAAATTAAATATGAGAAAGTATAAGAATCTCTGCTGTTTTCAGAACAAATGACATTGTTTGCTTGTCTTTCGTTTGGTAGGCAGATGAGCCACTTTGCTCGGAGGGACTTTCAAATAGACACCAAGACTCTATTACTGGGCAATAATAAAATATAATTACTTAGCAGGAATACCAAGCAAGCCTTGTCTAGTGTTAGATGTTTTTCTGATCTCCCTGGCAGCCATTTGGAGATTTAATTAAAAGTCCAGTAGTCAGTCAGGTTTTGCTTGATAGGATAAAATAATAGTTTACTGTCAAAAGCAGTCTTGATATGCAATCCTTTAAAAAAAATCAAGAGAGGAGGTTTAGAAGGGACAGATATAACAGGAATAATCAGCATGTACACCACTGTTCCTCCATTCCCTGTCTCCTTTGTCCTAGTCAATATTCAGTGCACGGGACAGCATTTCAGGAAAATCAGATGTCATCCTCATGAGGCAGTTGGGCCAGAAGCATAATTTGTTCTCATGAACACTCTTCTACTACTGTGTCTGTGCTCCCCATTTTCACACCTCAGTTCTCATTTTTATGACTAAATCTGTAGTCATCCAACAACTGTTTTGAAAAATAATGACATGAAATCTTGGGCAGGCCAGAGTTGTTGCTATTCTTGTTTAATAGTGCATTTTCTTTTGAAGACCTAGGATCTGAATGATGTTGCTTTTTATGTGAACAAGAAGGTTGATTTCTCCCATTCTGTTTCTATTTCTCTCTCTGAGGCTGCTCTAACTGAGCTTTCTCTCCTTTCTCCTCAGGCACACTAGCCCCTCCTACACATATATACATATCCGTGTATATTCTATGCAGCTCTTATCCATCTGCTCCTCTGTGTCTGTCAGGGGATGTTTTGCTAACAACTGGAGGTCTGCAGATCTGCTGAAGAATCAGAGATTCATTAAGCTCAGTGTTCACTGTTATTCCATATTGCACAACAACTGGCAGGGATTTTGTAGGTTTTTTTTTTTTTTNAATTAATATAATTTTATGAAATATGAATCCCAATTTAATAATTTATAAAGTAAACTCATGTCTTCTGCTGCATATTAACAGGGCTTTTTCTTCCTTTTGGAGAATCGCGATGTAAATAAGATAGTACATATTTCTCTTTTATACTTTTTCATTGCCTTCCCCAAGCCACTATTTGCAAGAAAGACTTGATTACAGAGAAGTATTTTGTCCCAGTGTTGCACCAAAACAGCTAAGAAATTAAATACTGATTAAATTAATTCTTTTCTTAAAATGATACTGGCTGGCTGGTTTTTTTTAATGTTTTGTTAGTATGCCTTGGTTTTGTAGATGGTTACTTTCCTTCCCAATTGCTATCTGTTTTATCTTATAGTTGTTGCTGTCAGTGTATGCCTGATAACTGAATAACACTTGGTTTTATTCAGGAATACCAAGTAAAAGTTGTACAGGGTGTCATTGCTGTCTGGTTGGAAGGAGATCATCTGCTTTGCAGCTGTTGCTGCTGACAGATTTTTGTGTAATCAGATAGCTGAAATGAGTACTATTCTGTATGTATATATACAGTATGGCTTGGGATATGCACTACAAAGTCGAGTGAGAAAAGGCGGCAGCTTCTCATTTGGGTTGATTGCTTCCTTCCCTCTCCTCACTGAACAAACAAACAGACTGGCTGGCCTTGGTCTTCACTTAGTGCTAAAGGCACAGTTTCCAATTTCTACCAGTTACATTGTAAAGGTGGATTTAAGTATCTGGTCTCAAATGGTCTTCTCTGATTTGGAATAAGATTAAATGGCTAAGAAGCAGAAAACAGTGAAATTAATGGAAATAGTATCTCACGATTATACAAGATTCTCTAGAACTCCTTGATGGTTACCAGCTACCTTCAAGATTTAAATACGTCAAGCATAAAAGAAAATAAAAGACTAAAGGACTTTACCCTATAAATCCCATTTTTTGATTGCTTTTTTTTTAAACAAAGCTCTTACTAGCCTCAGTATAAAGAACATTTTAAGTGATAATAAATAGCTAAGCAAGTAAATGAAGCTTTCTTTTTTTGTTGTTTCTCTACAGTGGCATTGCAAAGCAAGGGAATCACTGTAGTAGTAATTTAGTATTTTCCTGCTCTTAGCACTGTTATCTTTCAGAGTGTTCTGAATAATATTTGTTTAGTGGCTTTTGTCCTGAAATCATCATCTGGGAAAATCTTATGAACTTCAAGGATGAAATGCTGAACTAATCTGCAACCTCGTCCTATCTTTTATCTTCTAAGAAGGAGCTCAGTCTTGAGAAGCAGTTGCATACAACACTGCATAGTAGAGAATCTGAACCTGGCCTTCTAGCTGATCCCTTCTCTTGCACTGCGACATTGTTTCAGGAATTTTATCACCCAACTTCATGAAGATCATACCTTCAAAAGGTGCTTTGAGGTTTCTGCTGTTTGAAATCTCATCTTTGTGATAGGTTCCATAATGAGTCCATTAGCAGTCAGCTATCCTGCTTGCTAATATTGAAAGTATTTTCCCAGATTTTATTGATCATTCTGTATCAAACCCTGCATTTAGAGGAAATGCCTCTTTTCTTGTTCCCCTTTTCTTGAACTTTCACTTCCTATGGGATTCTTCACTGTCTCGAACAGGCTTCATACAATAAAGATTAATAAAAGAATAGCTATAATTCCTCCCAAAATGTTGGAAGAAGTAAAAATCACCTGAACCTTCTGCTTATTCCAGTTCTGGACTACATTTGAATCTCTGAAAGACACAAAAATCACTAGAGCAATGTTGACATGAATGCAACTAAAGTTTTTTTCACTTTGATAATTTTTCTACTTTAAGTGAAAAGTACGGCTGTGTTTATGAAGTAGTTGGGGAAACCTGTTGTTGTTGTTATTTTTATAACATTTTATAACATTTTATATATGTTGTTGTTATCTGCATTGGCATTGAGCTAGTTTCTTGAAATCACTCTGTAATGTTACCTTGAGATTTAACTGGATCCTAAATTCAGGTCAAGGACTCTGCAGCTTCCTAATTATCTCTGCAGTCTTGCAGTACAAGTAAAGCATTATAAGTGTTGTTGGATCTCTATGTCACGCAAGGAAGTCCTACTATTTGCTTCTCTAATTCCCCTGGAAGGCTAATTTTTGAAATTGGAAGGAGAAGCATCTGCCACTGCTGCTATATCAGAAGTAAACAAGTGAG
The DNA here is from genome assembly GCA_013400655.1 of Mystacornis crossleyi. NCBI lineage: Eukaryota > Metazoa > Chordata > Aves > Passeriformes > Timaliidae > Mystacornis > Mystacornis crossleyi. The sequence goes on from VYZQ01044927.1 coordinate 8,594, forward strand.
GGGCTGTACTGCAGTGTGCCTTTGTGGGAGGGATATAAAGACCTCTTTAGACTGTGTTTTATAAATATTAAAGCAAGAAGTTTCTTGTGAAACTGCACTGTGTGTCTGCTTATCGAGCAGAGTTGATAACCTTTTAAACTCGTTTTAGATAGGCCTAGCCTAAAGCAATATATGACAGGGCAACCTTGCCTGGTACTGTGGCTTTTAGCTTCTGAATAAAATCATCTGGTGGAACATTGAGTGATTGCCAACAACAATTAGTAGTCCCAAATTAAACCAGTTCTTGTTTTCTTAGATACGTTATGTAAATACACACTCTGAATTGAGAAAATGGGAAAGGGTTTTATGAATGCAGAAATGATGCAAAGAAAATTTAAAGCCTAACTTCTACAAATGAGATTTTTTCCTAGGATTTTTGCATCCTTACTAAAGGAAATACATGTGAAAACCCTCCCAAACCTCAAAACCTGTAGAATTGGGGACAAGTTATATAGTGAAGGTTGCATTAGTTTGTCACATTAATTTCATGGTGCACACAGCCCTCAAATGTGAATCTCTGGAGACTGGGTATTGTACCAGAATGGAAGACTATGCTTTCTTACATTTTAACCTGAAGTGCCAAGGTGCATCCATGCTGTGGTCCAATAAAAGAATACTGCTGGGAAGATGCTTCATTTTTATCTTTTTAATGGCTAGGTACTGATGTTGGCTTTTCTCCAGTGCTCAAGTAAAAAAGAATGCAAAGAGAGGGAAATACTCTGGAAATGGTTATCATTTTCTTCCTTCCTCTCACAGCTGGTTACTGTCAAGCACATACATATCCATTTTGATTTAAATATAAGTATGTGTGTATGTACAAAGTAACATAGTTATGCTCTATGTTTCCGGCAAGTAAATGAGAAAAGCTTCTTTGCTAGAAGAGAATAAAAAGTTGATAGAACTACTGAGTTTAATACCAATAGGTGTCCTCTATTTCACAGGTTTTCACCTCTATTTCTAGGTTTTGTGGGTTTTGTTGCTGGGGTTTTTTGGGTTGGTTTTTGGTTGTTTTTTTTTTTACTTCAGGATACTCTACAGTTAGTTAAGCGAGCCTTAGAATATTTTTTTTGTAACACGTTAAAGTGTAATAAAATTGTATCTCAGTAGGCACTGGTGTGTGCAAAATCCCTGTACTTTTTGATATTAAAAATCCTTGATGTCTTCTAGAATTATCAGTACTGGGCATAGAAATATTTCTTAATGGCACTTTTACCTGTGTGACTGAATGTAAATTTTACCAGGGTGAGGGACAGCTCCTGGAATACAGGGATATATCAAAAGTTCGAAGCAAAGGAGCTGTTGTACCAGTTTAATATTTATTATTTTTGATGGAAAAATAAACCTGTAGTTGAAATGCAAGTCAGCAGACTGTCTTTATTAGTTGGGCTTTTGGTATTATTTCTTTTGCCTGTGTCTCCTTTCCTTTTGTTGTTACAGTTGTTTTCTCCTTTCTCTGTCAGGAGTATTCTCAGTACTTGTCATGTTCCCTCTATCCTTGTTGCATGTTTGTTGCCCTCTATCTGTTTAATTTTCATTTTCCTTCTGTGCTCAAATTACCTCAGCTTATCACTTTTTTCAGTATACGTGCGTACACAAACATGCAGATAAGTGTGTGTGAATGTGCATGCGTGAACATGCATACCTGCGTGGATATTTGTGTGTACAAGTATTTTGAGTCAGTGCTTATATATAAACTTGTAATACGGGCAACAATGCATAGGAAAATCTCTAGTGTAATTGAATGTGAAAATGTTTTTCTTTCTCCATAATCCATTTGTTTCTTGTTTTTTCTGGAAAATAGTATCCTTAGTGCAAGGTCTTTGTCACGATGTGCACATGTGTGCACGTTTGTGCAGTGCTTAGGACAGGAATCACATTTTTGTGCCTGGGTCTCTTGAGTCTTTTAAAAAAATTGTAGTAGTAATTATATGGCTTAATTTTTTTTAACTGGAATTTTTTTTGTTGGTGGTGGTGAGAAATTTGTGTGTTTAATTGCTTCCTCTGAGAGAGCCTGTCAGTGTTCTCCAACTCCGTCAGAAATGAGGCTGTTGCTCTTAGCCCTTGATATGAGAGGTGCAGCCTTAAAATACTATTGATCCCCCTGTCATCTGACTGACGTGGATTAAAGTTCCTCCTTTGTCTGAATCCCTAAATTGATGCCACTAGTAAGTTGCATGGTAAGTCCATGACAGGGAGTAGTTATTAGTACATATGGTGGAGGCATTGTACCAATAAAAGAGGACCGGGGGAAGCTGCCAAAAATCTTTTTTTGTTGTTGTTTTAAATTGCCTGATATAAACACTGTATCCATAATGTGTAATTTGGAAGAGATAATTTTTAGCAGGTGTTATTTTTGGCTTGATTGCAGAGGTCAGGTGACTTTTGATTTATTGATGGCATTGTAAATGAGAAACAAAGGGAACTACAATGCACAAACACTAAATGCTTTTGCATCACAACCTCTAGAACACTAGAAAATAGCCATAAACCAATAATTAATGTGGCCCCCATTGGTGAGTGTCATTTAAAACCAATTTTTATATATGGTTATTGCAAAATATGCTCTGCTGTCTTGAAGATATTTCTTACTTACTTGCTGTGCAGTGATTGAGGTATATATTGACTTCTTGATTGTGACACCCTCCAAAAACTACTTTTGTTCTTAAATATGTTGACTTCTTGAGCAGAAATCACTTTGGACGCCTGTCATTTTTAATGTTGTGAAGGTGTGTGGTGGGTTGACCCTGGCAGGTTGCCAGGTACTGACCAAAGCTGCTCTATCACCCCCTCTGCAAATGGACAGGAGAGAAAATGTAACAAAATGCTCATGAGTTAAAGACAGGGAGAGGTCACTCATCGATTACTGTCACAGGCAAAACAAACTCGACTTGGGAAAATTATTTGAATTTCTTACCAATCAAAATCAGAGTAGGATAATAAGAAGTAAAATAAATCTTAAAAGCACCTTCCTGCCACCCATCCTGCCTTCCCAGCTCTATCTCCTCCCCCACCTGGCTCAGGAAGAGGAGAATGGGGGCTATGGACAGTTCATCGTATGTTGTTTCTCCCACTGCTCATGGAGAGGAGTCCTTTCCCTGCTCCGGTGTGGGATCCCACCCACAGCAGACAGTCCTCCATGATCTTCTCCAAAGTAAGTCCATCCCATGGGGAACAGTTTTTCACGAACTGTTCCAATGCGGGTTCCCTCCTACCAGATGCAGTTCTTCAGACACAGGCTGCTCCAGCCAGGTCCACCACCAGGTCACAAATCCTACGAGAAACCTGCTTCAGTGTGGGCTTCTCTAACCATGAGCCCACAGGTCTCTGCTAGGACCCTGCTCCACCATGGGCTTCCTGTGGGATCACATCCTTCTTTCGGGAATCCACCTACTCCAGTGTGCCTATTCTCCACAGGCCGCAGGTGGATCTCTGTACCCCTGCTATCCTCCGTCTGCGGCAGGGGCACAGCTGCTCCACCACCGTCTGCACATGGTCTGCAGGGGAATCTCAGCTCAGGTGCCTGGAGCACCTCCTGCCCCTCTTCCTTCACTGACCTTGGTGTCTGCAAGGCTGTTCCTCTTGCACATTCTCACTCCTCTGTTTGCTGAACACAATTACATCTGTAGAATAATTTTTTTGCCCTTCTTAAATATGTTATCCCAGAGGTGTTACCACCATTTCTGATACACTCAGTCTTGGTTAGCAGCTCTGTTGGACATGGGGGAAGCTTCTGGAAGCTTTCACAGAAGCCGCTCCTTTAGACTCACTGCCCCCCCCTGCCTAAATCTGGCCACACATAACCAGTATGAGGTAGCAGATCAATATTAAGTCACTGTTCTGGAAGGTGGTAATTTAGTTTGCCTGAACACACTATATATTTAGAATGGAGTGGTTACAGCTTTGTGAAACATCATTTTTATCTGTAGGTGTTATGGAATAGATTATTAGTAATATAAATATTCCTATTGCTATATGATAGTTGCTGCGGTATCATTTTTAGGAAGGATGATATATGTTAAGGTCTAGGCAAAAGACTGAAGGTCTGTTTCTCTTCTAGCTTTGTCAATTTTCTTTGTACCCTCAGGGAAGTTGCTGAAACTCAGTTTTATTCATCTGTAAAATTAAAAGATCTTCTGAATCATTTATCACTGAATTCTCTCAGAGCACTAAGATCCTCAGATTGAAGGTCAACTATATTTACCTAGTGTTTAAAATAAATATGCTGCATTCATGGCTATTTATTTGCATTGTGGATTCTCAGTCATGAATCAGGATACAGTTCTGCTGCTGATGTAGGCGTACAGTAAAAAAGATGGTCTGGTTTAATGACCTTAAAATTTGCTTGCAATATCCCTTGATTCCACTCTTGTATTTAATCCCTAAGAGATGAATGTGTCTTTTTTCTTGGTAGAATATGATCTCATACACAAGAACACATGTCATTTAGAAACATATGTGAGAGAGGAGGGAGAAGTTTGTGTACAGAAAAGGAATACACAGGCTTTTTCTTTGTCATGCTCACCAAAATACTTATCATACCTTAGCTGTTACTGTGTGGTATCTCTTTTTTCTCTCCGTATTCCCCAGTAGTAATCTAAATATGCTCTCAGGAATATAGCAACCTGTTTGGCTGTGCATTAGACAGGGGAACACTTGCTTAGTTCCATTTAGGTGATAGCTAAAGTAGATGGCACTTTCTTGTCATTGTCTACTGCAACATGGCTACTTCTTACTGTGCCACTTCTCTATGTGTTTCCAAATGGTCAAATAAAGAAGTAAGTTCAAGAGAACTGAATGGATCAGTCGGAGAAATGGAGGACAGAAATAATAGAAGAAAATTACAGGATTTTCCTAATGTTTTCCTTTGTGAGTGTAGACAACTGGGGTTTTGTTCTTTTTTGAAAGCAGATGGAGCTGGTTACAATTTGCTTGGGAGTGGCACCACTCCTGCTGTAAAATGAGGCTTCTGGCTCAAAATCCAGAGGAGCTCTGTTCTTAAAAAATGCACCAGTAATGCAAGATGATTTTCAGAACCGACACACATACAAAAAAAATTAATAAAATTATGCATGAAACAAACGCTCATGAGCCGTAGCTGTCTGTTAGGAGTTAATATTACATCAAGATTTAATTTGCATCTCTTGCAGAAAAGGAGTTCAGTATTCCATGCTATCCCATGCTCAACAGTAATGAGATAAAATGGTATGTAAGCATTATAAACAAAAATGATCCCAAGAGCCAGATTCCTAAGTGGATCCATAATTCAAAAGTGCCAAAGAGTGATTATGGAGATCTCAGAGTTCATTTTAGTCCATCATAAGCAGAAATAGTGCACGTCTGCTTTGCTCCCTTCTCCTCTCCCCTAGTGGTTTTGTTCGCTTTTGGTTAGCATTGCCATAAACAAACTATCAACCAGTGAAAGAGATGCAAATACCTTTAATAGTAGTTAGTCTTTTCCTTGCCCTTTACTTATCTGTATATTTCCATCAAATGGTTAACGCAAAACAAGTCATTCCTCCATAACATGTATCTAATAATTTTGGCCAATCCAAATTTGATCTGTCAAAAGTCTTGTTGTGTTATCTTGATATGTCACAGCTAGAAAGAAAGGAGGAGTTGTCATTCTGCTAATGTAGAACAGCTGGCATAACAGACTCCAAGTTGTGTGTTCCAGGAATTAATTTATTATCAAGGTAAGTTGAGTCGCAAATTTTAAACTGTTACATTTTCAGCTCTGGCTGCGCTGCTTGCCTGGGTAACAACAGAATTTCAAAGGCGATTAAAAGGGAAACCATGCAACGTATGTTTGAGGGGTGCTGGTCTTAATTTTTATTTTCCTTGCCTGTAAAGGTGTTTTCTGTAACTGAAGTTGATTGCTCTGACAGCTGCACAGGGAAACCAAAGACTCTCCTGTGTGGTAGTCAGCACATGTATATTACATGATTTTTTTTTTCCTTTTGTATCTTTATTTTTTTCTCTTAGGAATATTTTTAGTGATAAAGCAACAACTGAAGCCTCATTAAGGAGGAAAATAAATTGATTGCTGCTATTTAATATTTTCAAAAAGTACTTGTTTCTTCCTATCATGAGATCCATGTGAGGGAAAGAGGAGAGGCAGACACTGATCTCTTCTCTGTGGTGATCAGTGACAGGACCTGAGGGGATGGCCTGAAGTTGTGCCAGGGCAGGCTTAGGTTGGATACTAGGGAAGGGTTTTTCACCGGGAGGTTTTTGGGCACTGGAACAGGCTCCCCAGGGAAATGTTCAGAACACCAAGCCTGTCTGAGTTCCAGAAGTGTTTGGACAATGCTGTCAGGCACATGGTGTGACTCTTCGGGGTGGTTCTGTGCCCCTGGAGGAGTTGGACGCGATGATCCTTGTGGGTCACTTCCAACTCAATATATTCTGTAATTCTGTGAGATATTGGTTGTCGATGTATTTTCCGAAGGCTGAACTCCATTTCTCTTCTACCTTTTTTACTGCAGTGTATGTTTGGGAATACTGTGGACACCATATTCCTAGGTGTACAATGAGGATTCTAGTAAAGAAAAAGAATGAAGTGTTGCTAGTTCTTCATGGTAAACACCCTCAACATTTAGATATGAAAATTTATTTCTCTGTGTGTTTTTAATGCTGTTTAAGATTTCTACCATTTCATAACATAGATGGTGATTGAAGGGGCAGGTACCATTTTTTATATTTGCAAGATACTTTGTGACTGTCTTGGTACTGTATCTACAAATGCATCCTGATAGGTGCTCCAGGCATGTGCCACGAGGTTTCTAACATCATACTTCTCAAAATCAAATCAGAAGCTGCTTATGAATTTTTGAAAGAAGTATAGTATTGCTGGCAATCTCATGGTTCAGGCTATGCTTGGATTTACATTAAAATACTTCACAGTTATACTCTAAAGGTGTAATTACTCAGACCTCTAGATAACAGTGGGAATCTTTCCAATGATTTTTGGCAGGCTTTCTGTAGAAAATTTTCATTTTAATATTTGATGGAATATTTTTTTCTTTTCAAGAGAAAGTGTATAGGTTTGGGCTTTTTTTCTGTGTTTTTTTTTGGTTTGTTTGTTTATTTTTTTGTTTTGTTTTGGTTTTCTTTTTTTTTTGTTTGTTTGGGGGTTTTTGTTTGTTTGTTTGGTTGGTTTTTTTTAACCCACCAAGCAACCCAAAACCAAAAAAGCAACGGGGTCAAATGTGTCCAGTCACAGCAGGTGAAAGTAGTCATGATCCCCATCAGCTGCTTGTTTGTGTGTGCGTATAAACTGACAAAACTTGAGCCCTGGGGTTACATTAAAGAAGTAAGATATTTGTAGCTGTTAACCTTGTTGAGAACAACCTAAATTCACTTTGTCAGATAAAGGCTTATCAATCTGCCAAAGCTATTGCAGGGCCGTTGAAGTCCACACTCCTTTGTGTTACCTCTTGGAGAGCATTAATTAACTGGATTTGAAGAAAAGAAGCCCTAATTAAAAA
>VYZQ01044928.1:28581-43091 GCA_013400655.1 Mystacornis crossleyi
ATAGGCTTAAGACACAAAATCAAACCTGAAACAGCAAATATGCCCTCAAGGCACTTCTTGTCTCAGTTAATATAAACAGAAAAAGAACACTCGCATTTTAGCTGAGCTTGCTGTTAAGAAGGGAAAGAAATTGAGGAAATGTGATCCTAAAAGTTCATCATGCTAAAGACCAGCCTCCATGAATTTAGACTATGATTAGAAGAATTTTCTATGCTAGATGAGTATTCTGGAAGGAGAAACATATGTAGTAATGCAATACTTTCTCCTCCAAACAGCTGAGTGATATCTTGGGAGGCAAATCTATTTAATGTCTTTAGCCGTCATAGTCCAAAGACAAATAACAAGGATGGGACTTACCCAGATTCTGCAGTACACTAAAATAACATTACTCTGTCCTGTCATCATTCAGTGCTGAAGAGCTTTTAAAAAGCACCCATACTTCAAATTGAAGATTAGAAAGACAAATTTTGGCCTGTCAGATTTAGATGAGAAATTTTCTGATTCTCTGCCCTTTCCATACACCCCATAGCAGGTGTGAATTTCTCCATACACCTTTTAGAATGAGGCCACCAAGTGAAATTTTTTAACAAAAGAATGAAAAAACAAGAAGATATGGCAGGCACAAATAAAAAACCAGGTAACAAGAAATTAGCAACTCTAACTCCATCAGTACAAGTGAAATAGTGAAGTATTGTCAAATGATCAAGATGAAAATATCAGGCTCATCCCTGATGAGGTTCCATTTGAAGCGAAAGAAGCCAAATGCATGGAAAATAGTCTATCAAATTAAATCAAGCTAGATGAAGCAAAAAAGTGAAGCTGTAGACTACAAGATCTCCCAGCATACAAACCAAAAATTGAAGAGCATCCTAGAGATAGTTCATTTTATACAGTGCATTCCATATGAGACACTGAGACAAATATTATGAGAGAACCTATCATAACAACATTTTTATCACTGCATGATGTTATGACAGTTCAGAATTTAACATTATAGAATAGCTATACAAATTTTAGTAATCCCAGCAGTCACTAATCAGTGCAAGTGTATTTAAGAAAAGGTACAGAATTCTGTCTGCCACAAAGGAAAATAGTTTTGGTAACTTCTTACAGATCTGCAACAGAAATAAAACAGCATTAAGTTCAAATCCAGAAGAACCTACTGTATATGGTTTGCTTAAAAAAAACACAAAAAACCAACAAAAATCTCATCAAGATATGCACATAATAAAGGCTTAGTACTGAGATCTTTGAGATGACATCATCTAAACGTTTTGAAAAGCTCTTACAAAACTACTAAGGATATATCAGACCCATCTTGCAAGAATATTTAAACTGTTTTTAAATGCAAGGATGAAATGCTGAAAAAAGTAGCATTTCATGCAGAGGAGACCTTGTGTTATATACAGACATGTCAAACAGCAGGGAAGGACAGAAAGATCCCATAATAACACCTCATCTATGATTTTATAGATGAGCTGGCCATGCAGAAGACTAAATGTATTTTATATGCATCTCTATAAAGCTTTGAAGGAAAGTTTTTTCTTACAATAAAATCTGCTGATGGCAAGCAATCAGGTCATCATTTTTTGGCGTTATGATGGAGGGAATACTTAACATCTGCATGAACTGACATCAGGCTGATGAAAGTACAAAACCTTATTCCAGGAAGAACTTTGAAAATTCTTACTTTAGGAATATATAAAGAATTTCACAGGAAGAGACCCAAAGCAACCAATAATGAAAACTTCACCCCCATAAGTTCACCTCATAACTAAACTATTTTCATGATATGTACTTTTCTGAACATGAAAAATAGATTTAAATTGCAGTTTCACTTGGAGTTGACCAAGTCCCACTAAGAGAGAAATATAAACTTTTGTGAAATATGGTGAGTAAAATTTACTCATTCTTATTCCAGGTATTCTCAGTCTAAGGAAACAGGTCATTCCATTAAAATATGGATTTTTCTTTTATGATGAAGCATTCAGCTTGCTCTTCTGAAACAGGCATACATCAATTGTGCAGTGGTGCCCTGCCCTGAACTGCTGAGGGATGATTGTTAAGAATCACCCTTCCTTCCTACCTTTATATGAGTTGCTTTACATGCATGGATAGTACATGGAATGGTTCACATCAGTGTGACTGTAGGATGAGGAAATATTGGTTACAGAAATGCATGAAAAACAGGACTGTGGAGTGACAACAGGATTTAATCATATTTTTATGTTCAAGAGCATGAAACAACTGGGTTGCAATCTGATGCTATGGCAGTAGAATCTTGCTGCAACAATAAAAGGTATAAAACTATTGGGAGACACCAAAATGTGTGACAGGAAGGGACATATGACTATTATCCACTGTTAGAAGACCCTATGAACAGTGATTAGTAGTTGTATCCAAGGTCCTCTACAGTGAGACTTGACACTCGTGTGTTGTTGCACAGGCTTCACCAAGACCACAAGGGCATGGGTAGGCAGCAAAACGGCAGAGAAGACCTGTGAGATAGCTTTAGACAGGATCCCTGTTCCTGCACAGAGTAAGCCGAAACAGGATTACAATGGTTCCCAAATATAGAAACAGATTGTAATGGGATAAAGGAGTCAGTTCTAGTTGGTAAAATTTAGCTCTTCTGAACTAAGCTGTGGAAGGATAATTAATGATTTTTCAGAAGTTCTGTAACAGTTTGTGCCTGAGGGCTGGATGATGAAGACTTTGACAAAGAAGGGATTTAGTGGGAAAGACTTAATAAAGACAGCACAAGTCTAAGCTGATATCCATAGTTTCACTCCAGGTTCCTGTGACATTAGGAGTTATGTTCATCATAGCTACAAATGCACTATCCTTGTGGGTTTTGTTTCTGTTTGTTTGATTTTGGAAGAAGATCAGTTGGTCTTTTTGCTTTATCATTACTTTGCATTTAGTTCAGCATAAAAAGTGTATCAAATAAATGTCTTCAAAACCTGGCCTGGATTTTGACAGCTATTTTACAAAAAGAAATTGAAATCACTTGTTGCAATAATCAACAAATAATTATATGAGTTGAGCAAATGCAAAAGTCGCGCCCACTGTAAGCCAACACTCATGACATCTCACAAATTTTATAGGTTTATGGATAATTTTTTTCTACTGATTCAAGTAGTTGCTTATTAAACTTTTTTATTCTTTAACTTACATGATAATGATAACTTAAATACTTTGCTTTCTAAGTCTCACTTGGATAGAAAATCACTTCCCTATTACTGAGTTACAGTTCTAAGATTTTTTACTCCATGATGCAATGCTGATACGTACAATATATTAGAATATGCACCTGCAAAAGTTACAATGGACCAGAGAATTTTCTATGAAGTGCATTGCCCCTTCTGGTCCAGTAGTGTCAAAATGCAATGTTATATGAATTAAAATAAAATTTGAATATATGATTAATAAATATGTGTACATAAATTTTCTATTTTTCATATTCCATTAAAAGATACATTAAAATATCAAAACATTCCCACTTTTTAATTATATTAGTACAATCTCTAGTGTTTCTCTAAGGCAATCATTGTCCTTGCATGGAATGCTTTGACCCACATTAAAACTCAGGTGTTTACAGGTGCGTCAGAAGCAAAATAAGAAACATTTTCACTTGCTGCTCTACTGTAGTCTTTAAAACAAGATAGCATTGCTTTCCCGATAGATCCTGCTGTTATGTTAGTGAGAGGTAGGTGAGTAAGAGTACCAAAATTGCTCTAATAAATCATGAGTTATGTTTGTACAAATGAAAGATCATTATACTTCCATGCTACTAACTGAAAACTGAAGACAAATTGGAAACTGAATAACCACTAATTCAGATTTGAATTTCTTATCTTAGTTTACCGTTGGCTTAGGTAACGCTTAGTCACCCAGAACATTTGGGTAAGTCTCTCGTTTTTCAAGCCAAAGTGCTTTTTTCACAAATCAGTTCACTTAAACAGCATATTTATTTTTTTTAAGAGAGAAACATTCATGACACAATTAATGTTTTCTGCAGTTCAGATTGAGGTGAAAAATTGATTCAGTCTGGAGAGTCCTTGTTCTGCAAAAACACATTTAACCTTCTCAGTGTTGTTAGACATTACAAACACAAAATAAAGAAGATATGTTTTGAGTAGTGGCAAGGGAAACAAAAGATAAAGCAGCCCTATTATCACATCAGTTCAATTTGTAGCAAAGGTACATGTTGAGTCTCTCTACAATCTCCCTTTATTACCTGCTATTCTCCTTGGATATCTTCTACCATGTAGTTATAATTTAGAAAGCCCCTTCAGGGCTCGTGCTGCTCAAAAGGATGTGCAAAAGCATATGTGTCCCAAAATAAATATCTGCAACCACCATCTTAGCTTAGACTACATGTCAATATACACTCACTTGCTATTCAGAGAATGCATCTAATTTAGACCTGAAGGCAGACACAGGTGAATAATATTTCCAGCAAAAGAACAGGACTCAAGCTATAATGGAACTAATTTATTAGTTAAAAAGGGTATCAACTGAAGAACTACAGCATCTTTTGTAATCTCAGTACTGTAATCTTTCCTTTTCCTAAGGATCCAAGAATGAAGTTCCATGTGTCTTCCACGGAAAAGAACAAAAGTACAAGCCTGGTACCATTCAACTTGTTTTGGTAAGATACCTGTGAGATGGCCTGGTTCTTATTCAGGTACAAATGAAGAAAAATTCTCAAGTTAAAGGAATTATGCTGGTATAAAAATACACATGAAAACAGAAAAAAAATTAGGCATAATAGTTAAAGTATTATAAAATAAAATCTATGAAATATAAACCAAGAAAAAATCAAAGTGACATTATGATTTAGAAGTTGCTGTGATAGCTATACCAGAATTTTAGACAGAAGATGCTACACATATCTTTATTTTAATATCTTTATTTAGGATTTCAATGAGGAGTTTGAGTGCACCCTCATCAAGTTTGCAGACAATGCCAAGTTGTGTGGTAAGCTCTACAGAGGGATCTGGAAAGACTGCATCAGTGGTCTAAGGCTAAGTGTGTGAGGTTCAATAAGATCAAATATCAGGTCTTTCACTTGAGTCACAAAAACCCCATGCAGAGCTACAGAGTGGGGAAAAAATGGCTGGAAATCTGCTTGGAGGAAAAGAACCTGTCTGTGCTGGTTAACAGTGGCTGAACATGAGCCTGACTGTGCCCAGGTGGCCAAAGAAGGCCAGTGGCATCCTGGCCTATATCAGCAGTAGTGTGGCCAGAAGGACCAGGGCAGTGATCATCCTGTTACACCTGGCAGTGGTGAGGCTGCACCTTGAATCCTGTGTTCAGGTTTGGGCTCCTCACTGTGAGAAAAGTTGCAGCTCCTTTCCTCAGCCTGCAGCTGCAGTGAGGGACTTGCACCATTTGATTAGGTGCAAGCAGGGGTCTAATCCTCCTCTCACCAGAGAAGGGTGAAATCACCCTTGCTGAAGTTCACAGACAGACTCCCTGTTTCCTCAGAATAATTGCTATTCACACTGTCCCTTTGCCCTGTTTGGCAAGGAAGTGGATATGCACAAATATTCTGTAACTCATAGGTGCGCTTAAATGGACGCAAAGCTTTTGAGAAGAGTTGATTATATGGATGTGTTCCCACAACTAAGAACATAACTTGCAGTTTTGTCCTCGAAAAACTTCAATATTTTCTCAGCTCCAGCCTAAAGCAATTTACAAAATAATCATTGTGAAGCAGACTCCTGTGTCCTATAGTGACCTGTCTCTGTCCTGTGGGCAGAAAAACACGCTATTCCCATGAAGACATAATATTACTTCAAGAAACTACACAGAACTTCACAATAAGAGCAACAAACTTCCCAAGTGAAGAGGTGACCCCCNCTTTACGATCTCTATTCCACAACTTCTTAGAGTGTGTTGCACTTTATGAAACAGAAAGCTTGGAAATAATCACACAGCCCATGAAATCCATTTCTGTTAAGTTGCAGTATCCACGGCAGCACCATTACATATCACTGGCCACCAAAGACATCAGTAGGAGCTTCAGAGTTGATGGAGGAGTCCAATGGGCCCGTTATAATGACCCACAGGAAGCTGGCAAGACTGACGGCAATACCAGTGTTTTAGATTTGTACTTCTGAGGAATTTACTAAACAAAATGCCTTGTTATGTACCTACTGAGCCTAATATTTTGGGACTCCATGTCAGAGGAAACATTTACACAGGATACCAAACGAATTGCATAGCACTCCAAACAGCTATAAGAATTTACAGGTTCAGTTTTCAATTTCAGACACATACATGGGAATGGTTTCTGATTCATGAATAAAGCTGCATAATCTTGAATGGCATTAGTCCATAAAAGGCAGGAGCTAATGTGAACAGTTCAGTTGGATAAACCATGAAAGAGCTAATGTACATTAATAATACAATCTAAATGAAGTTATTTCTTTTGTGAGGTACTGAGTACTAGAGTGCATAGTAGTATCAGGGACATACAGTGGGATAATCTTTTCCAGATATTCCTTTGTTCAAATAGCTTTCCACAACTGACTATCATCCAGCCCTCATTATATCACTAATATATTCTAATTCAATCTAAAATAAAATTAAGCTGTGGTAATCAAGTTTATTTGTACATTTGTAACAGGGTTTTCTTGTCCCCTTTCCATAACTTGACTGTTGATGTAAATTTATTAATTCTATTTATTTCAGAATGCAAAGCTCTCAGGACAGAGAAAAAAGAAATTTTCATCAAGAAGTTTCACAATAATGCACTATTTATGCATAAGTTATTTTGGGTCATAATCCTGAGTAAATTTTCTCAGTCATCTACTCATTAACGTGTGGTGACTGTTAATGTCTACTGCCGATTAAAAGAATTTGTGGAAACAATTTCTTTAACGAGAAGTACCACTTTAACAAATTCATTCTTTTTGTCAAACCATACTGATAAAAACTGTATTTCATACATAGAAAGAGTAAATTAGGAACAGCTAAAAGAAAATTTCACCTTATTCTTTATATTCCTTGATGATATACTGAGGCATGAAATATATCATCAAGACAGTGTGCAGAAAAATAAAAGCAAGTTAAAACTTAATATTTAATAAATAATTTCTGTTACTATTAAAAGATTCAAACAATTCAATTAATTATTGGTCACTTAATTTCCTTTGCAACAAATTCAGTTCCTTGCTACAGAAAGTACAAAAGTGCACTGAGTGTTGCAAGGGCATTTCCTTGTACAAAAGGCTTGGCATATTATAGATGCCACAAGAAATACCAAAATAGACTAGCAACAGTAATCATAGTAATAACAGATCTATTGCCTTAGGAAAACACAGTTTAAAAAATCTGGTCAGACCAGTGTGCAAGAAGCTGTAAATAATGCACTGATGGCATTACATGGCCTATTGCTTGGAGAACACTGCTCCAGGAAATGTCTTCTAATAATGCCATCCCACAGACTGACTTTGCTGCCTTGCTTTTATCACTTGAGTTCTTTTATTTCACTCATCTATATGACTTTTTCTAATGAAGTTTGAAAGCAATCTCCTCTTGAATATAATTGAAATTATTTAACGTTTTTCTCTTAAACCCAAAAAGTAGGAGTTATAAAACTTAAAATTACCATTTAACAAATGTGATAAAAGAACAACCCATCTAACACAAATGCTTCCGTTTCTACAAACAATCAGAAAAATAGATTTCCACAGCCTGCAACTCTGAAAATGAACAAGCCATGTCCATTCTTCATGGCTTGTTACAGCCAAAGCACTGGCTATACTTCACCTTTCCTTGACATACCCATTACACACTTGGGTTTGGATATGAGCAATACAGATCAGAGGTCTAGTGAAAGACTTCTGAATACCACCAAACAGCTTGCTGTACTGCCCATTACTTTATATATATATAGTATATATATGACAAGTAAGGTTGACACTGGACTCCAGAGATTATCACTGACAGCTTACATATGTGATTGCAAATGGCTTTCAGAGATAAAAGCTGCAATATGAAACAACTAGATTTTACTTAAGCATTCATGACAAAGCATTAGAAGACAAAAATATGGCTTTTTTTCTTTTGTTTATTTGAAATTCAGATGAACAATATTTACAGTATTATGTGGAAAAACTGCAGCCTTAGTTAATAATAGACTTCTCTAAATGATTAATAGTGTTACAGTTTGATTTGGCACAATTTCAAGGAAAAATAAAAACTGTTCTTTTGCTTCTGTATAACATCTGACACATCACTGGGCTGGATATCATTTTAGATTCATTTAATGAAAAATAACCACGTCTATTAGACTGCTGCCTTTCTCTGGCCTTAAAATTAAAAACCAAACACGGTTAGAGGGGAAAAAAGGATTTTACCTTGGTATTTATTTAAGGATCCTTAGGTGCACCACATCCAGGTAGAATGCACTGAAATGCACACCAAAATGCACCCCAGAATGCACACACACAATAGAGCACATATACAATTTATAGGCCTTGCAAAGTAGCATATCTATCAAAGATCCCCCAATGAGAGGCTCGAATCAACCCCTCATTCTGAAGAATTCCCCCTGGATGGGCCTATCTTAGTTTACAGGATGTGTTCTAGGGAAAACCTTGGTTTCTCAGGATAGCATAAGGGCTTTCTGACCTCCAACTGGAGGCTTCCAGGATGTTTGGTCTCTTGTCTTAACAAAATTTTGGGTCTAAGCTAGTTATCAAACTTAAAGAATTAAAAGTATGTGGGCTAAAAGCACTAAGGATACATTAAAGCTATATAAAAGGGTATATAAAAGGGGTATAAAAGGGGTATATTTAAAAAGACAAGAATCACCATGGCATCAAGACGAACTTTGTTACATTACACTAAATTTACTAACTAGAGTCTCAGAAAAAAACCCTTATTTTTCCTCACTAGAGTAATCATGTTTAGTGTACTGGAATTACAAAGAGAAGTATACAGCTGTCAGAAGTAATCTGTTCAATAAATAAGCAGTTTACAGCTCTACATATTTTGTAATTCCTAGGTAACACACCATACATTTAAAAATTCTGTCAGATCCAACACCCTGGAAATATGCTGAGATGGAACATCAGCAAAACAAACTCACCAGTCCTGAAGGCACCAGCAGCAGAGAATATTTTAAATAGAAAGGAAAGAGACAGCAGTATTTGAATGGTATTAACAAACCCTTACCTAGTGGCTGCCCTGCGATGATCCTGGCATTCTCTCCTGCCACCGCAGCCCTCGCGTGCCTCTCGCTCATGTACTGTACGAACGCATAGCCTTTGTGCACTGAGCAGCCCACTATTTTCCCGTACTTCGCAAAGATTGCTTCGATGTCACCTTTTTTGACAATAGCTGTGTTCAGATTACCGATGAAGACTCTGGAGTTGATGGACTTTGGGTCATTCTTATTGGTGACATTGCTGGTCTGTGTTTTGCCAGTCATGGTTGGATCACTTGGCTTTAAACCTTAAATAAAGAGCAAAGAGAATTATGTTTCTAAGCATACGGTTACCCTGACTTTGGATGATTTTTCCAGCAATAATTCACTTTTCATTTTTCACTTTAGGTGAATCTTGACTCAGAAGAATCAAACTTTCTAAAACATATTATCATAAAAACCAAGGTAGCACATTTTAAAATACTACTCAAAAGTAAAATTTAAACCTCTTATTTTTATAGATATGAAATATACCAATACATCTCTTAATACAATGCTGTGATAGCAGAGCTTTACTGTAATCATATGTGGATTTCTGCTTAGCAATTCAATATTGACTTTTTAAGTACTTAGCCATCTAGAAACAGCAAAGCAAGAGAATGAATCATTATCTATTGTCAAAGAAACGAACATTCAAGGCCATGTAGAGAGCAAACTCTTAAAATGAAAAACAACTGCTTTTGTTTGGTGTCAGTTAGAGCACATTTCTCACCAGTTAAATATCACTATGAGGTGTGCAGGGCAGGTAACATACAATTCTTTATGGAAATCAATATGTTTCTATCAGACCAATTTTCCCTGTAAATTCAGTACAAAAAAAGAAAAGAGAAGAGAGAGTGACTTATGTTCTGAGAATTAAAAACTAGGAAAACAAACTATTTTAACCCTAGGAACACAGATTTTGTTGCTGCTTTGATCTTTTATCTGAGGTCATAAGTCAAAATGCATCCTGGTAAATCTCTGATGGGAATAACCATATTAGTTCTGGGAAAGATTTGGTAAAAGAAGAAGAAAACTCAACACTTCTTGTGTTCATCTAGCCTCACCCCTCTGCAATGCGTGTGATTTTCATAATTTGTATGCAAATTCCACCTGCCAGCACATCCCTCCATTTACATCAATTTACTTAGATGGAAATGAAATGAAAGAAATTGTCCCATGTCTGCTTTCATTTTCCCATGTCTGGGTTTTCTTTAGCTTGAGTAGACCACAGAAATGTCAAAAATATGGATAGCTTTAAGTAAACTTAGTTTGTAAGAAGAAGTTCGTTTAGGCAGCAGCCAAATATAGGCCATGTCTTACAGCCAAGACCTATGTTACTATTTTTTAACCTGTTCGTACTTATGATTAGATCAGAGTAACAACTCAGGCGAGAAGAGAATCTGGGTAAATGCTTCTCGCAGTTAAAGCTCAGCTCATTCCTCAGAATGAAAAGGTATAATAACTTCTATTCTGGACATCTGAATTGGAAGTTTCCTATTTTAAATCAGTAGCTACCATATATGAAGCTAGAAAAAGAAACCATTGTCACTGAACTCTGCTGGTGAGCAAAATACCGGGTGAACGAAACAGCCACAGTCGCAGCCATAAGCACTTTCACTGCCTCCATCCCAGAGGATGCAAACCCCACCTTCCAGACAAGAACACGCAATGGAGGTGTGTGGGCAGTCCTCCCAAGTCTCAGCAAACAGGCTGCTTTATTAAATGAATGAGTGCAGTAGAGCTGCCAGTCAAATAGCTTTCACTTGATTAACAACTTGGCATGGCAACTTACTTTATATTACATCATTTAGAGAAAACACTGAAGAAAACAAAAAAAGAGGATGTTTCCCTCTAAGTTTATTGATTTTTAAATACATTGTGGAGACATAACATATTATATACAAGCACAAATTTTGTCATGGAAAACAAGGAAAACAGCCTTGAACGCAAACCTCTGAGCTTTATCATAAGACAAACTCAATGCTGTATATTTCTAGATTGCTGTGCAGATTGTACATGTTTGAAGTCATGTCTGTATATAGCTAACCCGAAAATTGTGAACAAGTAGTACGCTTGGTACTGTAATATTTTGAAGGCAAACCATTTACCAAACATAAATATAATGCACACTAAGATCCATACTGGTATAAAGTAGATTGCTGATGTTTTCTGAGACCTAGGAAGTTTAACCCTATCTTTGATACACCTGTATTACACGGGAGTCAAAATGACAATAGCACAGCCATGTAAGCTTAAAGAGCCCCAGTGACCCAAACTGGAGAGGCACCACAGCAGAGTAACAACGGTAAAGATAAAAGTGCAGTCAGGTTACTGATGAACAGGGAACAACTGGTATTCCCTCTGGTGCCAAGCTGCACAGCACTTCAAATCCTTATTTCTCTCATATTTTTTTCTATTGGGAAAGTCTACCATAGACAGTATTTTGCTCATCTTTGTGAAGATCCAGGAAGAAAAAGCTGTATCTCTTCTTATACAATTCTTATCATCTTGTTGATATTACGCATATTTATCAGGTGTGTAGCTGAACTTATTTTACTAAATTCATAGAGGTAGTTTATCACAAGTAAGATCACTGGTCTAGAAAGCATAGCCTTGACCAGCAGACCTGTCTCTTCCACTAACCTGCTGCATGACTCTCAGTAAGATGCTTTTAGTGCCTCTATTTCCACTTTTTAATCTTCAGATCTGCATTTTTTTGACTAAGGGCTGTGTCTCAATGTATTTTTATATGACTTCTAACACGATGATGTGAACTCAATTGGAATGTTTAAGCGTGACCAACAGACTGCTAAAAAAGATGACAAGGAGAAAAAAATCTACAGAAAATCTGCCAGAAGTCAAGCTTTGCATAAAATTATGCAACAAAACTCTTTATTTATTACCAAACAAAATTGTTTTCTAAACACCAGGGTACTACACTCTGTATTTCCTCTATTGTTTAGCCATTTAACATGGGATTTGGTGAACTATTCTTTTTATTTCATAAAATTTCTCATTTGTCCATTTAAAATCCTAATTTTTGCCCAGTTTTTCTATGCAGTAATTTAAAAAGACTTTGAATAGGACATTTAATATTTCTCTCTTGAAATTGTTCTTTGCAATGCAAATTTACAATATTTTTATAACACAAAGAAAAGTAGTTGTCTGGTGGGTTCTCTCATATTCAAATGAGCAGTCAGGAAAACGTGCTGCAGAAATTCAAAGGGTAAGAATAATACTAACATGAATGATTGAGATTTGATTGTCTTGCTGGTCATAATACTATTGTGAATATTTCATAAAAATCAAAGATCCATGGGATCTTCATTACAATGTGAAAGAACTTATGGCAACTTCTACACCTCAGTTACAATATTCATCTGTGAATACTGAATTATACCCACATTCTCTGAGCTATCAGTAGAATCACAAACATTGTACCTCATAAAAATGCAGAAATAAAAGAAATAGTGAGAGAAACATATCTGAAATTATCCCATTTCCTTGCAGCCTTTAATAAGGTATCTTGCTAATTTCCTATTATTGAAATTATCCTTTCCAGTAATAAATATCCCCTATGCGCCAAGCATATCTTTTAAAAAATGCTTTACAGATAACATTTATCTGTAATGCACTTCATCATATTTTTTTTTATTCAATGCACTTCATTACATACAACATTGTTCTATGCAGTAGCTGATTTAATTATTCTACCAAGAAGTAACTAGTCTAAGTCTTGGTATACTTAAAAAATAGTTATAAATTAGACCATTTCTTTTACTACATAGATCTCTAAAGTTTGCAATTCTTTCTTAAACATTAAAATTTCTAACATTTCAAACTAGAATGTAAATGTAAATTACTAAAATGAGATTTCTATCATCCAGGACACACAAGTGAAAAGTTTAAATCCGTCAATTTGAAGTGCAGAGGAGGGGAGAAGAATTTAAATCTTGACTTCCTTTGCTTTTCCAGTATTTTCTGACAAAGTCTGGCTAAGCACCAGCATTTGTAGCTGTGAAACTCATCATCTTTCCATAAGATGCATATGTGAACCCACAACTCCATTTCACAGATGTTTCTCCTCTGGAGCTGTAACTAACATCAGAGCAGTGAGGACAACAATCTTTCTACAGCCGTGCCATGTCCCAGTGCAGGGAAAACACAGAACTTGAATCAAAGAGAAAGGGAACAGTTTGTCAAATTATACATCCCAGTAACTCTCAGGCATTTCTTTTATGGAGTCGGGTCAGGGCAAGACCATAATAGTCCTACTGGACTTCTGCTCCCTGTGTTGCTTTACCAATGATTCTTCACACAGTAAACACAAAATTTGTCTTTGAATAGACAGCAATTTAGTCAACCTGCAAGAAAAATTTAGGATACATAGAAATTTGAAGATCTAAGTTAAAGGGATTTTGAAAGCAATTTACTTCAGCATCTTCCTAGTTGTACAACTGTTTCTTGTTATAAAATACTGAGTGGAACTCATAACCTCTAAGCAAAATTTCTACCAAATACTGGAATATTGTCTCTGGAGTTGTCCTTATGCATTTTCTTATGCTGAATTAACCAATGAGGCTAACCTGCAATAATACCTGTTAGAATTATAAAAATCAGGTAAATAATAACCTGCAATAATACTGTTAGAATTATAAAAATCAGGTAAATCTCTTTAGATGACTAGGAAATATTTATATTGGTACCTTGGGGTTTCTCTTTTTTTTTTTTTCTTTCTTTTCTATTTTTTTCCCTCAGATTTATACCTAATTTTGATTCCAAAAAACTGCTTTCATTAAGTTTAGTAATGCTTTCATGAGCTTCTGCATATTTATGTGCTTTTATCTTGGAGATGTTTCTTTCATTTCATCAATAAAAGTTTTGCTACTTCTAACCAAATAGAAAAAGTCTACATATTTGAATGAACTAAGTATTACTTGCAGTGACTTAAGGAAAAATAGGATCTACTGAGGAAAAACTGAAATAACAAAACTGAAAATCTTTAAGGAATAAAAATCCTTTCTGAAAATTAAATAAAGCTGTGTTTCTGTTATAGAGACTAAATACCAAACTTTTATGTATTTATCTTTTTACAAAGGAAACAGGAAAAATTAAAACCACTTTCATTTCCCTTCTCCCCCCAACCTCCTCATAAAATTCATTTTGAGATCATGTTTAGAGCTGAGCCAGTAAGTAATCAACAGTCTGTATCAGATTTGTGTGATAGCAAAAGAGTAATTCTGTGAAGAAAGATTTTTAGATATGAAAATTTCCATCACTGACAGGTTACTCTAAGCACCATTAA
>VYZQ01044930.1:0-23507 GCA_013400655.1 Mystacornis crossleyi
CTGCGCCCGGAGCGCGGGGCCGGCGGCTGGAAGCGGGGCTGGAGCTGGATCGCGGCCCACGCGTGTCTCCTTCCCCCGGCTGCCAATGGCTCCCGTGATACCTTCACGCCAACCCACTGTTTCATGTTGAGAGAGCAACCAAGTTTCAGACCTAGGTGCAATCAACCTTCCGGTTTCTCCCAGCAGCAGGGCAGACCTGGCGTCTTCCCTGACGTGAAGTTAACTTCGGGACGGGAGGGAGGTAGGAAACTTTAAGACAGTTTGTGTAACTGCCTAGGTCTGATGCTTTACAGCTGGCACCTCATTTAATTCAGCTGAATTAACTTTTCCTGCCTATACTATTGTCATGCACTACCCACTCGGCTGTATGGTGCTTTTCCACTTCATGTGCGACACCGAGCAGTGACTGCCCAGAGCCCTGAAGGAGCCTCCTCCCCAGCAGAACTTCACACCTAGGTATGGGTGGCCAGCAAGGCTCTGCTTGCAGCTTATATTTGTCACTACTTTGCAAAAGTAGCAAAGAATCGAGAAAGTTCTATTTGAAAAAAAGAAAAGTAGATAGTTAAGGTGGGGGCAGGTGTACAACCTGGAACTTTCCTAAAACAAAGGGGTTTAATGTTTCCTAAGCATTTATAAAATATTTTCTTTTGAAGGATGTTAACCTAGCATATGATTTCTGCTTTACATTTAAAAGGTTTAAGGTTCTATATACTGCATTTGAAATTAAAAAAATATTTGTATGGAAATAAAGAACCTATACTGAAGCTGATGAAGTCACAATTACCTTTACTACAAATCCTATTGTATTATTAAACTTTTATGTGGAGGTAGACAATTGGGGGAAGTGATGCACCACTTGAATCCTAAATTCAGGAACTTCAAGAATAGATAAAAGAAACAGTTCACTTCCTAAAATGTACTTGATTTATATTATCATACATTCCTAAGCCTCTGTTTTTTTCATCTCTTTGCTTAAGTAATTATTTATTTCATTAAACATCAGCAAACTTATTCACAGAAAAAACCCTATACATTAAAACATTATGTTATTTTCTTGTTTTAAGAATAATTTCCCAAGCTGAAAAAAATTCTGAGCAATGAACATACCTAAGACTTACTGCAATTAATTCTGCCTAGGGATACAGAATTCTCTGGATTTATCCATGGGATTTATCTGGATACAACCAAGAGATGATTTCACTGGTGCTTTGACATGGAGCACTGAAAGTGTTCCCAGTTCCATACTGTTTGTGAGTGTCACCAAAGTGATGCATTTCACCCCTTTAGAAAGGAAATTCACATAATTTCACTAAGTGAAAATTTCTGACCTGATGTCAATAATATTTCCATAAGCTGACAGCTTGAAATAAAATCAATCAAGGATATTTTACATAGGAATTATATACCCGAAGCATGTCTTAATGTTTGCATCAGTGATGAGGGCTTTGGTACCTTGAAAAGAAATTCTAGCTTGTCATTCTTGACATAAAACTGATAATCTTTAAATCAAGTACATTTGTACCATTCCTTTCTGAAACTGGGCTAGCAGTGTTCTAAGTACATTTCTTTGGAAAGCTTGACCATGCCATTTTCAATTTGGAACTTTTCACAATTTTCCTCCTTGAACATATCATCAAGATGATTTGAAGCAAATTCCTTCTGTCATTGGAAGAGTAAATCCCTACTGGTTTTCAACCACCTACTGTGCTTAGTAGTTTGAAAATCTTATTTCAATAACCTCTGTTTTCTCTCTGGTACTTATTTATTACTGCTGTTTTTTAGGCTACGTTGTCTCTCTGTTACTATAGGTACACAAACCCATGAATTCGAGACTGGAAGTGTTGAGAAGCCTTTTCCTCATCCTCAGCTCACACTTATCACTGACAGTTCCTGATAACTTGCTTCTTTTGGTGTGTGCTTATGTATACATTCATCTGGTGTGTGACTTCCAAACCTCCATATCCCCAGGGAAAGCTCCTGCTGTCAATATTGAATAAGGACTCTGGGACTGTGTTCCCATATGCAGCATCACATGGCAAGAGGTGGAAATCAGCACTGGCAGAGGTGGAAATTAGAGATTTTGCAAAGAAACCCCTTTGAGCACTTGAATTCTACCCATTCATACTATTATAGCTGAATGTTCAAAATCTTCACAGAAAGCCCGTGGCAATAATCCCATGAGTGGGGAAAGGCGAAGTATTTTGCAAGTGTATCTTGTGATTAATGCTTAGGTAGGTCAATACTTAAACTCGGGAAGAGAGAAGGAGGGCTGTTTCTTCTTTAAAAATTGTTCATTTTCTTAGTATTTTTTGTTCATTCCACCATTCATGATGAGAGGGTGTAGGGGTACAAAACAGAAAATCTGTATGTCCCAGATAGATTGGATGCCTTCCAATAATTTACTTGGATATGGAAGCAGGGATGAGGTTGGTTAGTACAGAATATTCAGCACAGTTTATCAGCAGTTAAGAAGTGACTTTTTTAGGGCAAAAGAGTCATTGAAAATATCAAGGATTCCTTCAGAATATCCCATATGCTCTTTGAGGGGAAACTGCAGGGCAGACATCAGCCAGTGGTACAGGTCTCTAACTGGAATGATGTTACATAGCACTGGTAATTAGATCAGTTATTTCTGTATAGCTTCAATTACGCATGCAGACATTGAACTCTACAGCCTAATCAACTATTCATGAGAATGTTATCAAGCCCTGTGCAGAAGCCAAAACATCACTGTGTGTGGGAGGAGTCTTTTGCTGAGTCACAGTTTGCAGTATGCTCCTTCACATAGCTGAAGTGACCAATTTATTGTAACTGCTTTTCAATAATATTAAAGTATCAAGGTTAGGCTGGCTTTAAAGGAAATAAATAATGAATTTATTTGTAAGAATTTTCTCTAGTTAAGGGAATATTTTCCTTTCAGTTAAACTGATAATGCCATGAACATTCCTTTTTGCCTAACTAATACTTTTTTCTTCTTTCCAAAGTTCTGAAAACAAAACATATTACAACTAGGTACCAGACAAGCTGGTCTTTCTATGGAAACAACTGCTGAAGTATTTCAGAAAGAGTATACCTACATTATTTTCCTTTATGCTCCACAGTGCCACAGTGAAGGTAGCAAGAATTCTTTCAAATCATCAGAAAAACACGACACCCTTGTTGCTGAAAGTGTAGTTTCTTTTTATTTTAACACAATCTAGATGACAGTCTTTTCACTTTGGTGAGCAGGGCTCTGAAAAATGCTAAACGACATTTGGCACCTAGATATGGGATGGAATCACAGATTGCACTTGGAAAACCAAAGAATCATAGGCTGTGTTATGTCTGGTTTTCTTCTGTTCATCATCTGTGAAAAACTCAGGTGGAAATTACTGTAGATATGGTGGTAGAAAGAAGGCAATGGCCGGTCAAGACTCAATCCAGATTAGTCTCGAAAGATGAGCAGTTTGCTAAATGTATTAGAGGTTGAAGAAGGGAGAAAAAGAAGGAAGACAGCTCAGAAATCCTTGCACATAGATGAGAGAACAAATGATACAACATTTGCCTCAAATTCCCAGAACCATTAGCAATTACCAACACATGTTAATAAAAGTGTCTAACTGGACTAGTTTGTGCTTAGTAGGTTTTTGCAAGGCTTATGCATTTATTAGAGTTTTGTAGAGTGAAGGAAACTAGTGTGAAACCTCCAGCCATTGAAGCAATCAGACTTTTGTGTATCATAAACAGGACCCACCTCATTCACAACGAGTTATAAACACTCACACATCCCAAGCATCCCTTCTTAGCTAGTCAAAATAAAATCTTCTCCTAGAGGCTGCCTCCAAAACTTCTGATCCCCTGTCTTGAAGAACAGAACTTTGCATCTGACACAACTATTCTTTCACTCAAAATGTGGGATCAAAGAACTCTTTTGCTTGCTCTCCAAAATCTCTCTTTCTCTTGGATTTTGGGTCGGATAAAATAGTCATTGACAGCACGAATGCCGGCAAATGTAATAAAGTCCTTTTGAATGTAACCATCTCTGTTCTTTTTAAAAAACACCATGCCCATGCTATTTTTGCACTCCAAAATTGTATGATTGCAACATGCTAAACAGAAATACTTAAACTTCAGAGTATGTTGCTATGCATCAAAAATTTCAGATTCACCATCTTCAAGCACTGTCCATTTTTGTTGCATTTGGAAGTCTAAGAAATTAATCTTTGGTTTTTTTGTTTTTTTTTTTTTCCCTGCCACATTGTAGTCTGGATATTCTGTGGTTCTGTGGCTAGAGGAGAAATATTTTTTTATCAAGGTTGATTGGAACTATTACTTGACTAAATAACAAAAAAAGCCAAGTTATAGATACGTTTATCTGAAACTCAGGAAAAAGATCTAAAATTAAAACTTTTCTTAAAGAAAGACTAAAACACTTTAAAATACAGAAATGAGAAACAATTCTCCTGCTTAGCCTAGTAATATAACTTGGTAGCTTATCTGAATGCTTGAAGAAAACCTCCTGAGAAATATTTGAACTGTAAGCATTTAAACCACACTTAATTCTTGAGGGACTGTTCTAGGCCCTGACTCACATAAAATTAGCATAAATACTTTCACTGAGCTATGAGAACTGGAATTATTTCATACATGAGTTTTTTCTAGGCTAGAACATGAAGAATTTAATATTTGCCTGCATATATATATATATATACACACACAGAAAAGTGCATTTCTGTATAAATATCTGAATCAATATATGTAGCTATACAATTTATATCTGTGTCTATATAATGTATATTTATATTTACATTTATTCCTGACTGACAATTTGTTATTACATGAATAAGGCACACTTCTGTCATCTTGCTCAAGAACCCAGCTTTACTCAGCTCCATAATTTAAAGTAGGTTTGAAACAGACACACCAGCATACCATGTAGACTGCTAATAGCCATAATTTTAAACACTTAAGCAACTAACATTCCTTTTAAATAATTTCACTTTTCTTAAAGAATTGCTAAGATATTTTCATGTTCTCTTCTGGGAGAAGCATCTGAAATTCAATGAATCCATTGCTAGTTTCAGAGACTTGTTTAGAGAATTGAAAAGAGATACTTCACGATGCTTTTTACTGAAAATTGTCCTTTTTTCACTTTATCTAAATTGGTGGTTAAAATGGAAAGCTCTTTTTTTTTTGTGATCCTTGTAGCTTTTCTGTAATTACCTATAGCATCTTGAACAATATCTTATTCTTTGCTAGTCCTTACTTCAAATGTAATTCTTTTTCCACCTGAATATTTTCTGTCTCTATATTGGCCACTGAATCCCCATCATCTTCTGTCAAAAATAAGCATGTCATAAAGGCCTTTATGCTCACATTACATATCAGAATTTCAAACAATAATCTCAGTGGAGTGACATGTATTTCTCATAAAGATTCTACCTGTGTTCACAAACTGGGTATAGAATTCTCCATCTCCTGATAATCTACCCACTGAGACTGAGGCTTATGAGGTAGCAAAGCAAATTAAATTCTCACTGGTTTGGCAGCTGGTGATGTTCATAATATTAGAAACTCACTCACTTCTCATTAAATAATTTTGGTCTTCCCATTTATTTTAGAACTGGACAAATCAGGGTCACAGTGGCCTTGCTACCCACTGAAACAATACTACATCAGTTCATATGCAGATGGTTACACTTGCAGCCACATTTATTTAAAACAGAAGCTGGCAATTAATTGCTACACACATTTGAGAAAAAAAACCCAAACCCTTAGAAGGTTTGAATATGTTAAATATTAAAAAAATAAACAATAACGTTAAATACCTGCAAGTAATAATTCATATTGTAGAGAAAAGGGAAATTTCATTTATGTCCATTAATAAAAGACTTTAAAGAGCATGTAGCATTTTGTTGACTCTAACTGAATATAGAATTGCCGCTGTATAATCATTCTTACATCAGAGGAATATGTTTTAACCTGACTGCTAAATTTAATTGTATATCTTTTCCATTAAGAAAAGTATTTGCAAGCAAATATTAAATATGACTTTAATCAAGGAAAAAGTCAATGGCAAGTACTATTTTAATGCAAGTCTGTGTTTGAACATTCATATGTCGGTGATGGTAAACTCAAAATATTTTCAATTTGACAAACTCCATCCTTGCTCATTTTCAAATTCTCACTATGATGTCAGAACAGCACAAAGGGGGACAAAAGACATACAACTCTGCAAGAAGGATGTGAAAGTAATTATTTTAAAACTGACTTCCATGTAAATGAATTTTAATCCATTTAAACCTCCCAATTCTGTTTAGCTATAATCATTTTCTTAAATCCCTCCAAGGCCAGGGTAGTGTATTTCTAACTGAACAGAGACAGGGACAATACGGACTTGTGCTAACCCATGGCCATCCAAAGGATTGACTGCAGAACTTTCTGAACTCTAGAGCATTTAAATCAAGTCCCAAAGGACTCAGTCATTATGGACTCCTCTGCCCTGTTCCTGAGAGTAAGCAGATTGTGCTAATCATGCATCTAGATGAGAAAATACCATTCTATATTTAACATCCCTGGGAAAAAAAGAGATCCCTAATTTCAATCTGGTCTGGTGTGCTGTACCCACCTGCAGAACAGAAGGACACATGCCTTTTTAGGGGTGGCTCTCCCTGCTCTGTCAGGACTTGAAATATGAGCAGCCAGCAGCGAGATCTCCTGATCTCCCTACCTTCTGTCAGGTGGGTACAAGGGGCAACCCACAGTCTGAGTCTGAGTTCAGAAAGTGGCTGAAAGGGATATCACTGTGGTTCACTGTGAAACCCCACCTGGGTGGGGTCTGGCCCTTAGCACAGGAAAACCTGTTAGAGTGGGTCCAGAGGAGGACTATGAAGATGATCAGAGGGCTGGAGCTCCTCTCCTACAATGACTGGGTGAGAGAGGTGGGGTTGTTCAGCCTGGAGAGGAGAAGGCTCCGGCCTTCTTCATTACAGCTTTTCAAGTACACAGAGTGGGCTTTTAAAAAAAGAGGGAGATTTACACAGGCAGATATAGGAAAAGGAAGGAATGGTTTTAAACTAAAACAGGGGGAGATTAAGATTAAATATTAGAAAGAAACTCTTTACTCAGAAAGTGGTGAGGCATTGGAACAGGTTGCCCAGAGAACCTATGGCTGCCCTGTCCTTCGAAGTGTTCAAGGTCAGGTTGGATGGGTATTTGGGAAACCTGGTCTAGTGGAAGGTGCCCATGACAGGGTGGGTGGGTGAAACCAGNCTCACCGCCTCACCTGATCTTTAAAGTCCCTTCCAAGCCAAACCACTCTATGATTCTATGATTCATTCATATACTGCAGAAGGATGTCTTGTTTACCCAGCCAAGGCACACGTACACGATATTTTACCGCATGCAGCTGAGCATACCCAGCTTTGCAAATCTGGCTCTGTTGGACTTACTGTTTTATAATTTCCACTGTCACATGGCATGAGCAGGCTTCTATGTCTTGATGTATTAGAAAGGTTTCTTTTGACAGAAATGAAGCATTAAATAAAATAAACCCGTTGTCTTGTCTTTACTTACTGTCTCCCTGAGAGATACACGTTTAAGTGCTTAGTAACTGGGGTTGCAGGTTTTTTCCAAGAAACCTGTCACTCTTAACCACATGCAGATGGAAAAGATTTTCATATTAAAGTAACCTGCATAGGCTTGTTGTCATTCTTAAGAATTGAAATACATAATTAAAACCATACTGAAATAGAATTCCCCAAATATCAAAGTAATTGTAGTGAAATGGGCATTTGATTGATATTCTCTTGACAGCTCTAAATATAAGAGACTTTTAAATACAGATGGACCATCTCAGTTCTGGGTAGCCTCAACCTCTCTAATATGAGAAGTGACTCTGGTCAAAAAACTCTGCAGCTGAATTTCTCTTAGCGAAAGAAACCAGTCGGTGTATGAATTATTACCCACTGCTCTGCCCAGTTAGTATTTACTAATTCAAATTTTGAAAATGAGAAACTTACCTAATTTCACCATTAATGAGCATGAGGTTTGGCTTTTCCCCCTCCTCACTTAATCCACTGATCTTTCACTCTTCCCCGACATTTTTTCTGCAGACTCCTGCATATTTCCTGTGCATATAATTTG
This sequence comes from Mystacornis crossleyi, assembly GCA_013400655.1. Taxonomy (NCBI): domain Eukaryota; kingdom Metazoa; phylum Chordata; class Aves; order Passeriformes; family Timaliidae; genus Mystacornis; species Mystacornis crossleyi. The sequence continues at coordinate 8,125 of VYZQ01044930.1, forward strand.
TATAGGGTATCAGGTACCAGAAGTCTTAAGTTCTGTTCATTCTACAGTGGCTCTTGGCAAAGAATTTCTTAAGAATTTGTATGAAGGATGCAGTGATAATAATGTATTATAGCAATGAACAACAGGTATGTTTGCGAATATGGTATTTCTTTTGCTACGGGAATGTATGCTACATTTCTTTGGAAAAAGTAGATACAGAGTAACAGAGCAAGAATTTAAAAATACACGCAATTTATAATGTGGTTCCATACTACTAAAATGACTGTGATAGAAACAAATACAGGAAACCAGAAATTAAATACCAGAATAAACCAGAAAGCTATAAACAGATGTGTGAACTGTTTGCATTTCTTGAACATAAATATAAATATATCTATGTAATAAATAAATAACTGTACACAAGCACCATAAACACTGTGATACAGAAGAAGATTAAGGTATTGCAACCAATACTCTCCAGTAGAACTTTAAAATAGCTAGTTACAATAAAATATAGACAGTTACAACAAAATGTTTTGGTCTCTTTTCAGGCCTCAGGGGAAACAACTAAGCAAACGCTATTGATCAGCAGAATGAAAACAAATAATCAGTAAGTGTTCAGCAGTCCACGAGACACATACACATTAAAATGACATTATTATATTGCATTAAATATCTGAGTACAGTAACAGACCTTATGCAGTGGAAAAATCTGTGAGGAGTAGAACACAGAGTTTGAATTTAAAATACCATCCCTTTTCTCTCTGTAAATTTACTATAACTTAATCACAGAGAGCTGATATTTTATCTAATCAATGAAAATTACCACCTAATTTCTCAAGGCCCAGCTCATGTGTTAATTTGAACAGCTGTAAAATTTTTCCTCTTTGTTTTCAAAGAAATGCACTACACAGCAGAAACAGGTCTTTTTAATGAAAGGAAGCAAAACCTCCTCAAAAATATGAAAAATGTTGTATCAGGTGATAAGAATTTTTCTTAAAAAAGATTATGTAGTTTGGATGGTTTAGCAGGTTTTTTCTTGAATTCATGAGGGAAGAGTAATAAGTGGCAATGAAATAAAGTCTCTTCCACCTCAAAATCCCCTCAGAGCAGTTCAGTAATAACTAAAAGACAGCTCTAACTGATGGTCATATTTGGTCCTATATGACTGAAATAATTGATATATACGAAGACTTTAAAGTAAAAACCCCTGTTACAAAATCAGAAGTTCCTGGGCATTTTAGCTACAAAGAGTAAACTAAGAAAAATATGAAAGAAAAATTAAATGGATTTCATTGTTATAAAAAATGAAAGAGAACTGACTTTGGAAGTACTAACTAAACAAATGTACATTTAATGCTCTCTAGATATTTTCAGGCAGTTACTTCACCAGGCCACATAGTTTTTGGTGATTTCATAAGACACATAGAAGATATTCTGGCCACAAGAGGGCTCACATATTTTATAGTTTGGCTATTTTTTTTTTAAATGAGTATAATAAAATTACAACAACATACAGGCTAAAATCAAGGGGAGTATCTGCTGCCCAGATAGTCACACTGTCAGGGAAAAAATAATTGGCCTGGTTCTTTAACAAACTATTGGAAAAAAGTGAAGCAAAAATAAGGCTGTTCCTGTAGTCTATTTATTAGTCTATTAATTGGCTTTTCATCAAAATTATTCTATTTCTATTACATTACACATTAGCTATGGTTAAAATGGCACATTTATCTCTCAATTAAACAAAAATTTTAATGGTCTGTGTTAAAAAGAACCCTCCAGCAACTACCTATTCAGGTAAGTGCACAATCATTAAATCAGACTTAGCAAGAATAATAGAACTTTATTTTTCTAAAGAGACCTGCATAGTTACTAAAAACACTGATAACATTGTCATTATATAATCAACAACATGGTGTATTCTCACCATTTTCAGATGAGAAGATAACTTGGGGCCGATTTCCATGAATTCTGAATTTATTGAGAAACTATCCATTGATCGTAGAGATATTGGATCAAGCTAATTAAGCATGAAGTACAATACAGAGAGTTTGCTGTGCAACGGATGTGTCTTCATTGCAGTTCAATATTTGTAGGACAGGAATTGTTGTATTTCCACACCTTTGATTTGTGTTGTGGAGATAAAAAAATAAAGGAAAAGAACTGTCTGAAAGACAGCGGAATGTGCAGCTGGTGGGAAATATTGTTCAGTAAAGTTCAGTATCAGTCCAGATAAATTTGAAATAAACTTGAATTTCTGAAAAAAAAAAAGTCTTGAAAAGAGCAAAATAGATTTTTCAGGACTCCATAAATCTGAAGTTAACGTTTGTCTGATTCATCCCTACAACAGTGGAAAAGACACCATCAAGAATATTGAATTAACTAATTTGGTATTTAGTCAGGTTCTCCTATTCTGCTATTCCCTACACCACTCACGTGTAAACTACCTCTGGGTTTAAACCCTACAACTTCCACATCTTGTCCCAGAGCTCTCAGACTCTAATTCCTAAGTTTGTAGTAGGGACCCTAGAAGCTCTGACAGCCCTTGTTAGAACAGAGGCTCTTGAGCCCTTCCACCCTATTTTTGTGCTGTGGAGTTTTGTCTTAGTTAATCCTGCACATTTCACAGACAATGAAGGAGTTGCATGCACCACATAAGACATACACCACCAAAATGCTTTGCTGCAGGGAGGAAATCATAGCTCTCAGATACGCCACGTGACTGGTTGTCCACACTGATGAGTACCAGTGACTCCCAGCGTGGACTGGTTGCACTCATACTGTGACAGGTTGGGTCGCATGGGACACATGTGTGGATTTCAGGCATTCTTAGTCTGTATTTTCCTACCTAACATTGCACTGGGCTCAGTCATGTCCTGTGAGAGAGCTGTTTCTATAGCATGGTGCCAAACATCCTCTGCATGTTCTGAGATGTGGCCTGGTGTCACACGGGGGTGTGTCTCATCTCTACGGGCCGCAGGGAGCAAACCCTGGGCACCACGGTTTTGTCTTGAGAGTCCGGCTGCTGGATTTGAAAACGAAATATGAATGAAGCAATAGAGATACTCTGAGGCTGGCAGAGAACGAAGACCCAAGGATGAACGCAAGCCTCCAAGCCATTAAAAACTGATGGTATGGAAGTAGTCCTAGAACACCTGACTGTTCAAGTGCTACTTGCCTAAGGAGTGGGATAAAGCTTTTTCAACAGGCAAGACTTATACTGGGACCAGTTTTAGACCAAGGGAATTAATAGCTGTCCAAGGTTTTCAGTCTTCACAGCAAATGAGAGAGCTGTGTCCTCAGTAGTTATGCTGGAGCTGTGTGACCTAGAAGCACTTCATTTCTCATCTAGACTCTACAGTGATTTGAGAGAATTTGTGAGTTTTGACAATCAGCGATTTTCAGCCAAAATGTTTCAGAACATAGGGAGTGAAGGTGAAGATTTTAGAGAGGCTGGATAGAGCAGAGAAGAAAAGTGGCTGAGTAAAAAGTATACAGATAGGAGAAAAGTTATCACATGAAAAACAGAAGAAAGCACTGAGATTCTGGGATAGAGGAAGTGTAGTGACAGAAATGGTGATGTATCAAGGGAGACGAAAAAGAATTCTATGACAGAGAGCCATTAGAATGGAAGACAAAGAGAAAAAAATAGGGTAAAAAAGTACAATCAGATTAAAAGCTCATTCAAGACTGATACAAGAAAGACATAAAAAAAGATGCAATCTAACAGCACACAAAACAAGTTCTGTTTTTAAGAACTCTGAGTATTATTAGGACAGTCTACAAAATTACCTGTCTGAAATGCTTATCATCGTTACAAGCAGTTTAACAGTATCCTATTCTGCCCATTAATATTTAATTCAAATCTTTTAAAGCTAGCTATTACATCCTCAAAAGCTAATGACTAGGTAACTGAATAATGTATATAATTACCTTAATTTTCACAAATATAATTTGTACAATCTATAGGCTTGAAGCATTTTATCAATGCAATTATGCAATAATACTAAACCTATTCTATAAAATCTGGAGTTTCTTTTTAATATTGTGTTATTTTGCTCAGATTCCTTTCTAAGATAGAAAAAAAGAACTGCAAAGAGAAGAAGTTAAATCATCTCAGAGGCTTCTTAACCATTTTTGAAGCACAGCTTAGAAGTTTTCACCACTACCTTTCTGTGGTTTGCCTTTCCTGACCTTTGTGTTTCTTGAGTTTCTTTTTTTCAGCAGTCAGGCTTGTCTTACCAGCTTGCTGCTCAGGTACCATGCATGTTATCTGAAAGTAAGTAAAACACTGGTTATTTTCATTGCCAACTGTGCAAAAACAAATAGGAAGTTTTGTTTGTACATAGTGCTATTCTTGGAAAAAGTATTCCCTTTTGGGGGTTGTTAGATTTTTGCAATATCTTGTTAAAAACTGAAAGGTTTTGTAACCAAAGTCAGTGGCTGGAAGTTGAAATTTGTTTGTTTGTTTGTTTTTGTTTTTCTTTTCTTTTTTGTTTCATTATGTTTTGTTTTGTTTCTAAGGATTTCAGCAGGGAACATTTTGGCAATTATAAGAAAAACAGCATTGTGGATAATTAAATGCAATCTTGTTGCTGCTATTAATGGTAAGATTGCCATTGCTTTAAGTGGGTGAGAACTGAAGACCTATTGTTACAAATTCTGCCCGGCAAAGCCAGTACTTTGAGCAAGGTGTATGGCCATGTGAACAGAACAAAGAAATGAACTCCTGACTCAGACCTAACTCTGATTTTCACAGTTATGTCTATACTTGGAGGCCATGAATCCTTCCTAATCTTTATTTTGTGGGGATGCTCTGACTCAGATCAGTCCCAAGTCAGAACTAGGAAAATAGAGGTCCACGGACCAGAAGGGAGCTGTGGCACATTTCCAGTCTCAGTGGTGGATGGACTGATGCCCATGGAACATCCTGCCGTATAACTTACATCCTCTGTGACTTCGGATCTTCACTCTCCTTTCCTGAAAGCTGAGTCCTATTTTAGGAATCAGAGAGGTGGCATGAGGATTTCAAAAGGGTCGTGGGATAAAGCTGCTACGTAAATGATTACTAGTACTTTAGCAATAAAAGTGTTAAAGGTGCCGTAGTTCTGTGAGATCCGTAGACTTTAGAAAGGTCCATATGTAAACATACATAAAGTATATATCTAAACAGAATCACAGAAAGGCTGGGCTTGGAAGCGACCTCTGGATTTACAGCAGATCCACCTAGAACAGGTTGCGCAGGATTACATCCAGGTAGGTTTTGAATATCTCCAGTAAGGGAGACTCCACAGCCTCTCTGGGCAACCTGTTCCTGTGCTCTGCCACCTCACAGTACAGCAGTTTTTCCTCACATTCAGATAGAACTTTCTGTGTTTCAATTTGTGCCCATTGTCCCTTATCCTGTCACTGGGGACCACTGAGAAAAGCCTGGCTCCATCCTCTTGGCACCAGATCTTAGCTTGTAATAATTAGAAGATCAGCTTGACAGTAAATTCTTTCATCTCTTTTAAAGATATTTCTGTCTCATAAGGTGTTTCTTGTCCAATTTTTTTCCCCTCCTTGGGCATTATAGTTTCAGTTTCACTTTGCACTGGCAGATTGGTCATTATAACTTACTTGCAGTGGTGAAAACTGACAAATAAGGCCTAATGAGCACAAAAACCTGTTTTAATTTCCTGTATAATTTTTATTATTTGGGAAAAGAGAGGACCATTGATGAGGCACACTGTATCAAAAATCTTTAAGCAACCAATCAACCTCAAATCTTCCATTCTCTCTCTGCAGGGTGTCATATATATTACTTTTCCAACTGAAAATTATATTCTATACAGAACAGATAAAATCTGAAAAAACCAAAGATGAAATGCTTGTTCTGTCCTCTCCCCAGCTGCGTCCTTCTTCACACCTTGCACAAACACACATTCCCTCCTGTTACATTTCCACAGGTTCACGCATGAACACGGACATAAACCTGGTCAATCAAGGACACCATGCACCCACCCGTTAGAACAGAACTTCCAAGTTTACAGTCATGTTTTGTATGAAGCCCTAGCCCTATCTCAATCAGATCCTCATTTTGTTTTTTCAGCTGCAGATGCATTCCACTTTCTCTCACACACACGTGCTGGTAGCTATGTGGCTCATTCAGAGGTGTAAACATCAGACTTAAAAAACAGATAATATTGCAGATACATTGCAGTATCAGGGCTTTTAAAATTAAAAAAAAAAAAGAAAAAAGAAACCTGCAAATGAAATTCACTGTAAATAGTCGTTATTACTAAATGACAGCAAAACCAATCACAAGGTCAAATTCTCCTTACAATGGAGGGATTTCATACTGATGTAGCACCCTGGATTTCAGTGTCAATATAGCTGGGTAAATGGAGAGTTTGCAAAAGCAGAATCAGGCCTCTCGCAGCTGTACACAAAATGGGCTAAAATTCAAGCCATGGGATAACTGTCCAAAGCAGCTCCAAGCTCACAAGATTTGATTCCCACCTGCTTGAAATAGGAGCGTGATAGAGCTTCTGTAGCCATTACTGGTATCCTCACTGACTGCTAGGACACAACAGAGTAGAAAAGACCATGTCTAGAGACTTTCCACAGTTTGAAGATCCTCAGCTCCTGGGATGGTTCTGTGAGGAAGCAGTGGCACTTCTGAACTCCAGCTTGATATGACAGTCAATAGGAGTCAAAGACAGTTGCACTTGTGCTTCCTATAATGTTTATTGGGAAAAAATGGTAAAAAAGTCCCACTTTAAAACTAATGCTAAGTGCAGGTACATCAAATTTAAACATATAAATGTTTTAAACACATAAATTCCCTCCATTGTGTTTTTTTCACCTCACTTCTTTTCCTCATTGCAAATCATTATCATGTTTCTCATTAGATCATTTTGGTCACTTCTGTGTTTTGATATTCTTTCTACTCTGCTTTTGTTTACTCCTCTGAAGTCTCTGTCATCACATCTGTCTCTCAACACTGTGCTTTTCCTGCCTGAAAAGAAGAGCAAATATCTTTGCAGATGTGGAAAGCAACTATAAACTGGATTAAAATTAAATTTTTGAAGACAAGAGAGACTCCTGCCCTTTTTCAAGGGTGTCTCCAGTTCTCCAGTGTATTCTTAGTAAAGAAGGAGCCTTGATCAATCTCTTGATCAGAAAAGGCCTTGCTATTTAAACTGTATCTTTCAACTTTAAAGCCTTAGTCAGGCCTAAATAAGACTTTATTCAGATTTATGTATATAAGTGAAAAGAAACACTACACATCAATGTAAAAACCATTAGGGTATTCAAATTTTTGTTTTTCAAAAGTTTGGAATGTATCATTATACATGTATTTATAACTGTCATTCATTCTACTCAGTGCAGAATGATGAACTAAATTTTAAGCCTTCCTGCAGTTGACTGAAGCTAACAAAACAGGTTTCTGCCTACTATTGATGTTTCAACAAACCTGGGTGAAGGGCTATGAAACTACTGCTTTCTTCCTTACATTTGATTTAAGCTCTGATGCCTCTGTTTTTTTTACATAATGCTGCTCAGAGTAGGACACCCCACAAGCACAAGCCTCCTGAATTATTTTCCACTGTGAGCTTCAGCTCTCAGCAGCCACCCTTGGTACATGTGCATGGTCTTTGGGCTGCCTCAACACATGGCCATCTGTCAGGATTGCATGGTGCCTCCCCACAACTGGGTCGGATCCTTGCCTGAGGGCATTTGGTTCCAGACAATGCTGGTTTAGATGAATGCTTTGGTTGACACTACAAGTGCCATCTGTTCTACAGGAAATCCTTTCTCTGTGTCATTAATGAAGTGTTCCCAGCACATAACTGTATATTCTTCTCCTTATATAAGGTTTCATGTAGTAGGGATTAGGAGAGCATGTTATTTGCAAATGAATGGTTTGCAAAAATACCAAATTTCATTACATAAAGTTGCTTGATAGACTCAGTACAGATGAGCCCTACCCACCTCTTTGGCAAAGGAAGCAATTGCTTGGATGGTGTTCCAGCATGGTGACAGCACCTCAGCACCTCAGGCAATGTAAAAGAACTGAACCTTGAGCTAAACCTTGCTTCCTGGAAACCAAAATATGAATCCTGTTGAACAGATTCCAAAACTTAAGTAAGGAGTGTGAGCTTCTCTAGCGTAAGTTAGGATGTTCTGCATTAGCATGGTGATTATAAGAGTTATATTTCAGGGAACGCCTTCCATATATTTTAGATATATGATCAAACACGAAATTAATTTTTGACAAAATAAGCATGGCCAGAATCTAAGAACTAAAGCTTTTCATGTTCACTGAGCTTTCCGTCTATTCAGACACTGGAGCTTTAACTTTCTGGGTAGGAAAGGGCATTGGCAACCAGCCTTTTGGTAACATCTCCCCCTTCTTCCAAACTCATTTTCATCTTGAAAGGTGAAAGTTTGGAAAACAACATATTGCTGCTTGACCCAGCACAAAAAGCTACTCATAGTTATGTTACAGAAATATTATTACTGCATTTCAAAAATATTAGATTTCCTCCTCAACAAGACTTCTAATTGCCTGAAGAGTTGTAAAATGAAACCCTTTTGGCTGAAAAGCCACAAAGGCTGGAGAGAGATGAAGATACCATGGCTTTATAGACAAGATCAGAGATAGATTTTCCCTTTGCACCTAATGCAGAGGAGTGCCATAAATATCAGATGCAGTAACATACTGGAAATCTTCTGTTTCGGGCAATTTCAGGAATATTCTTTCCTCTCTAGAGTCCTGAAAGTACAACTACTGGAAAAAAAAAAAAAAAAGAGAAATGGTATCATTCACTGTTCCCTTTTTTGGAAGTAGTTACAGTTTCCACTACTTGCAATTCAAAATAACTCCTTTTAGTCTACTTAAATTCAGAAATATTTGGCAAACTTGTGCCAAACTATGAGCCTCAATAGTATTATGACAAGATTTCACTCATAATAAATACTATTTTCCATTACTTATTGTATTATTACAAGGTTTTATGATGACAAGGAGACAACCTTGAAGAATATAAATACTAAGGAAGGAAGCCATTCAGTATGTACTAAATATTAGGAGCTGAGAGTTGAATTTAAGGAAATGAAATTCACAAAAACTGTCACAAATCCGACACTTGAGGCTATGAAACAGATTTTGGGAGCAATGTGGCAATTTTGTTACTTGTGACACTATTTCTGTTGTACTCTTACACCCTTCCCGTCATGGTATGGCTTGGATATGAGCTATTGCTCTAATGAAAGCCACTCACTAAGAAAAGCCTCTCCTTTGATGGGACTAGCTAGAATGATCTAGTATATGTTTGCATCTCTAGTCTCCTGGCTCTGTAATAAACACTATTTCTTACTGCTTATATCCCCCTTTTTATCAACAGTGCATTATGCAGTCATCAGTTACCACTGAAACAGAGGACAAACAGATATCCTATTATTTTCAGAATCTTAATCTATACCAAAATGGATTTTCCAGTGTACATAAAATCTCTATCTAGATACATAAAAATGTATAGGGGTGAATGCAGGTGTCTCTATCTACAAAAAAAATTACACAACCCAACCTGCAACAGTACAAACACAGTGTAAAAGATCAGCTAACACTGCATGTGTACTTAATAGTAATTGAATTGTAATTGAAAAGTAGTTGAATGTTATTGAATGTGCTATTGTGTGCTCCTTCAAACCCACATTTAAAAATGAAAACCCCCAAACTATACAGCAAAACCTCGCCGTATCATTCAGTGTTTTACCCATTAACAGCAGATTGTATCTTGAAAGCCCTTCAGGCCATGCCAAAGCGCACCCGGTGTCTGAGAGGCCCCGTGGCCCCGGACTCCAGGGCCGTGGGCAGCGGGCGGGGTACGGACAGCCCCGCATCCCCGGGCGGTGCCCAGTCAGGAGTGGTCAGGTCTGGACCTTTATCCTCTGTTAAGAGCCTCGAGGGAATAATTCAGTTTTGTACTTTTTAGGAGGGTGCGTGGGGGACGAGGACTCATCTTCTCTCTTGCAGGATCGCTGCAGTGTTGTTCAAAGGCAATACAAAGGCATTTAGCTTTAAAAAGAGCATCTGCAACCACAGAAATGATACCTAACAGAAAACGGGAAAAACTGTAATTCTTACTTCATCAAACTGCATTGGAATCAAAGTGGTCATCTGAAGACCAGTCCTTAAAAAGGACCAAAAAAGATTCTAGAGGTAGTGTGGGGTCTGATTTTTTGTCAAAATTTTGTGTTGTTTCTACTGAGATTGAAACATTGTGTTGTTTTTGCTGAGATTTTACTATATGAATATAGTGTTAGGGCAAGTAGAGGTCTGGGTAAGTGTCAAAGCAGTACTTAATTGATACTGAATCCGTTAAATAAGAACATGAATTAATTTTTTCAATAATGGGTATTTCTCTGTGCCTATAATGTTTCGAGCCACAAGTCTAAGTAACAAATAGATAATTACTAACAGTACACAAACTTTTTGTTTAAATACAATCAAGTACCACTTTCCAAGATCACACATACTTCAACTAACCTAGATTTGCTCTAGTTCAGTTTATCTCAGCATATGGCTTGTTCTCACCACATGCCATAGATTTCCAAATCTAACTGTAATTAATAGGATTTGTCAAATAACTATTGAAGGAAATCCAGCCTCAAAAAGTGAGGCTGATTAACACATTGATTTAGATATCAACTTCTAAGCGTTGCCTTAGTTTGGTTTTTTCCTATTATTTGAAGTATCAGGAAGATCGGGGGTATTAATAACCCTTTACTCAAATAAAGGCATTGTGAAATATAAATTCCATGTATTTTTAAGGATAATACAAACAATTAAAAATATTTTCTTTTTATAATGGTTCACTACTTTTATTGTGATATAATAAAAATATTCTGAAACAGTTAGAAAAAGTCCGCAAATACATCTACACACACACACACATACACACAAATATATATATATGTATGTATACATATACACACATTTCCAGGCAAATACTTTCTGAAATGATTAAAATATAATTTGTAGCAGAAGAGAAATCCAAACAGTCTCATTGTCTCCACACCTTTGGCAAATGACAGCAGGTAGCAGCATGAATAGATGACAAATTATATTTTTATTTGATTATGATCACATTTAGAAACCTCATAGCAGAATGAGTTTATAAATAGCTGAAATAATTACCGGCATTGTTATAGATCCATCATTCTTATGAAGGAAGAAAGAGCATTTTTTAAAGGAAAACATTCAAATTCTATTTAAATGGTAAAAGATCTTTCCTTATTTCTCTCACATGTTCTTTGCTTGAAGGATTCCAAAGTTGGGAAGTGTACAGAAGGACTTACATGAGTAAGGATTTGGAAAGGGAATATGACTTATGTAAAGCAGACCACATTTTCTCTCAATAAAGCAAAGAATGGTTTTGATTATTCAGCATGAAAAGAGGAAGGCATAAATGGAGATTTAATCTCTAAATGTCAAGAATAACTCAAAGACATATAATTTTATTATAAAACCTGTTACACCATTTCTGCTGGGATCCCCTCCCATGCCATTTTAAATGAAACTAGAATGTAATAGAGGACAAATGAATTTCCTGAATGAACTACTCTGTGGGCATATTTTGAAGTGTTTCAGTGATAGATTATTATAGGCTTTTGAAAACTACACTAACAATTACAATCACATTAAAAATTAATTATGTATTCATGTATACTTTATCTGCACACTTCTACATTCTAATAACATTTCTTGGTTTGCAATGATCTTTATTTTCAAGGGAGTTCAATGATTTCTTAATATCTTGAGTACTGACACCCACAACAGAGTACGATCACAATATATATATATATATATATATATGTATCTGTTTTTCAGATTTCCTTCAGCTGTATATATTCATTACATAAGTATTATTGTGTCTTGAAAGCTAGAATACATGAAGTGCAAGGGTAAGGAACCATACCTCACATCAGATGTAAAAACAGAGGAACTAGAGGACCTCCATGACAAGTATCAGTAATTCCTCAAGACCCTCCTGGCACCACTCGGGGCCCACACAGGTTTTTTTCTGGTAGCTACTCACTCAGATGCCAGCTGTACCCAAATGCCCTAGCAGCATTTTAAATCCTGCTTCTTTCTCCACGGTCCCTACAGGATCTGATCCTACCCAGTTAATCTCAGTGAAGTAGAGGAAATATTTTTCACATGAGGACAAATATGATTCTCAGCTTAAGATTCAGAAAGAAAAGACTATTCAATGCCTGGACTACGTTTTCCTATAACTTGCTGTGTGAAGGCACTGCTGCAGCTCAGTAAGCTGCTGGTCCTCTGCAACACTACAGCATTAAGGTAGGATTTGTGCTGCTTTTAGTTATGAAATGTGTAGGTGTGATGGCGAACAGCAACCATCTTGGTTTTCCATCTCTGTGATTCGTGTAGTTGTGTATTTTTGGTAAAGCACTGTTTCCTGTGGAAAACATAGGATTTGAGGGCTGTTTAATATTTTCCAGTATTTTTAGCTATCTGTGAGGTACAGTGGTAATAAAGGGATTACTTCCCTCAGACTCCTACCTTGTAAGTTGAACTAATTTCAGCCAAACCACCCCAGAGTGACACGCAATTACTGTAGCTGTCAAACATCATGAGCACCACCAGATCACCACCCTGTGGTCTGCCATGCTCTTCTCTCTAGATTGAAGGGCAAGGAGAAGTAAAGGCAGACGGTTCTGTTCAAAGAGGCAGACGGTAAGGACCTAATCTAGTAGTGATGTTACTCAACTCCACTTAGATTAAATGGAAAAAAGGGCTGTTTAAAAAGGATAGTTGTAAAGAAAGTAGACTGCTTTAAAGAAAGTAGACTGCTTTTTTTCTGGTGTAAGGAAAGTATTTAATTATTTACATAATACTCATACTTACATACTTATAAAACACAAACAAAGGCTTAAGAGAAACTGGTGGAAAAAGGAAAACTAGACTGAGACAAATATAAACAGAGGTATAACACAGGAACAGCACTTTGCAATATTAAGTAATAAAATCTGTATTTTCCTTATGAGTTAATGGCATTCTTCTTTCTGTACACACCAAGGACATTTTGCAATTTTCTCTTGTCATCTTCTCTCTTCTCCTTCTGCAGCTAAAAAAACCCACCAAGAAATATGAACAAAACTATGGCCAGAAATCTTTGCAAAAAATCTAATATTAACCAGCATTATGGTTTATCTAATGATTATATTAAAATTAGTAACAAAGAAGTCATCTGTGAATTGTGTATTCAAAAGGCATAGAACTTTTTTTCAGATATAAAGCTAATTGTATTAGCAGTTTGATCTATGTTAGTGGAAAAGTGTTTTTCAGTTCACCATCTGGGGACATAATAATAACTAGAGGGAAAATATGCACTCTTTTTCTTTGAAAATGCTGCTGAATATGAGCTGAGACCATCAACAACATTAGAAAGTGACAGCAGCTCCTGGCTTGTACTGAGTTGTAACAAAGCCAGATATTTCTGTGTACTGCTCAGCATTGCTCATGGATTTGTACTACCCAGATGATGGGAAACCATCAAAATATTGTCTATAGGCAATTAAATGGAATGGAATATTGATAGAATCATTAAAGATGACAAAAGGGGAACATTTGATCAGTTGATACTTTTCCCCATAAGATTTTCCCAGGATCTTACTATTGATTGAATATTCAGTACTTTGTTCCTGATTTTGTTTTGTAATTGTTAATTTTTAAATGTTAATCTAACATTGTTACATTTTCCAGGATTTAAGATAATGTCATTTAAATGACATTAGGAAATGTCATTTTCCATCGCTAACATTTTTATTTATTAAAATAAAGTTAAAAATACGCAGAATTGTATAGTAATACAGAAAACATTACATTTGTGTAATAATCTTTACGAAATTGCTTTAAGAACATGTTAAAACTGAGAGCAGATCTTTTGAGAGCACAAATGCTTTATTCCAATCACACATTCTAGGATTTGCGTTTCCACATTCAGCCTTACTGACATATTAGTTCCAACTTCATCCCACACAAGCACTACGTACACTGAGAGTGTTTTTATTCTCTTGCTTGTCCATCTTTTATTTTCACATTTGTATGCACTCAGAGTACCAACAAGAAGTCCCAGAGAGCAAAGCTTTTAAGTTCTCACCGAGTCTCCTCCTTCCTTGCTGCTTTCCAGAGGAGCAGCATTCCATGTTCAATGTTATTTCCCATCCACTGTGCACATTACTGCTCTGACTTACCTGATTTAGCTGCATTACTGCTGCATTTCTTTTGTGCTTAATACAGACCTGTTTGATAATATGCAATGACAAGACAAGGTCCCAAAAAGTTTCATGCTAAATAAGGTCAGAGGTTGCAATCAGCCAAGGTATCTTCATCACTTTTCACTATCAGTTGTGAACACGCCGTGTTTTGGGGACCTCAAAAGCAGACTCCAAAATATGTCCTAGATATTTGACAACTGTGTGCTTGATTTTAGAATTAGGAGGAGAGAGAAAATTAGGAGGAGAGAAAAGAGTGAGACCGAAGTTCACCCTACAGCCTTTGCAAAGGCTGGACCCCTGCGCCCTCAGACTGTTATTACACCTGTGCAGGGAAAGGTTTGCCCAATTCATCCAAGAACATCCCCTTAGAAAAAGCATTTCTAGATAAAATTTTGAACTGTCTCTGGATTAATAATAAACTAGAAGTAGAGGTGTCTAATAATAAATATGTATTTTAAGAACCATTTTTATTCTGAGAACTTATTTTTCACCTGAATTAATAAAAGTTTCCTAATATCTACATTATATCAAACCTGACTGCTTAAGCTTTGATGGTAAAGGTCCCATTGGGATCTCTAGAATTATCACAACTCAACTTGTGACTGAAAATTATCTTTCTGGGTGTCTCAGAGACAATCCAGAAACATGTCTGAGCTGTTTTCATGTTACGTACCACTTCCGAAACAGATGATGAAGCCAAATCAACCCTCAGTTACAGCATCCTATACCTCCAAATGCCTTTGGTAAATATACCAGTCAGACTGTAATTTTTAGCACTAACTAGGATTCTGTGCAGGCAGATTCTTATCCCAAAAGATTTTCCCTGAAAGAGCAAAGTCTGTACTCTGGCCTGACTTTAGAAAAACAAATTTTAAAATATTTTATTTATTATTTCCTATTTAATGCTGTCCTGCTTACACCTTTAATTCAAATAAATTTTCTTAAAATGTGATGCGAATTATGAACTATTTTCATTATGCAAGTGCTTACTAGAATTTATTTAATATGCAGCTTACTTTGTAGGATTTTTTAACCTTCACAAACTGTGTTGAAAGACCTACTCTACAACATTATACTTTGTTTTTTTCCCCCTAGTTTAAAAAAAATAA
>VYZQ01044930.1:24172-35138 GCA_013400655.1 Mystacornis crossleyi
TACTGAAGGATTGGTCCTCTATTAAAAAAGCCCAAGACACATGGTGCTGAGATTAACAAAACAAAGTAAAGCAGCTATGACTTGGCACAAAGTTTGACAAGCTGCAGAAAAGCAAATGTTTAAATAACTGAAGTGGTACTGTTTTTCTATTCACAACCTTTTCTCTTCTAAACAGTATCATATTCTTTTCCAGCACATTTAGATTGCAAGTCAAGCTGTGTTTTATTTTTTATTATAATAAACCCAGTCAGTTTACTGTAACAAAGACGTACTAGCAGTGATCAGTGTGAAAGCCAGTACGAAATCAGGCTGGGGGAAAAAAAAGTCAAATGGCAAAATAAAGGACCAGCCGTCTGGAAAGTTCCTGGATCATGTAAAAAGAAAATAAAAGGCAGTGTTCTTATGAGACTAATGCAGAATACAAAAATATTTTGAGACAAAACTCTGTATCATTGCCTATGACATTTGCAAACAGCAGCGGTAAATCCTTTCAAATAATGTTGCATTTATTAAATATGTTCCAAGTCCTCCTAAACCAAAATAGTAGTATTAAAAAAAAAAAATTTCTAGTAACAATGTTTACCTCTGTTCCTTTCAAAATATGGTAAGAACAAAATAAAACTGTAAAGTATTTTTGCTGTCTTTTGTCACATGTGAAATAACTTTCCTATTTTTAAAATTAATTTATTCAATCTATGGAGTATCAAAAGACTTTTGCATATTTTATTAGACTTGCAATAATAAATGACAGTTACAAACAACAATGTATACACCAGTATCTTACCAGATTTTTAGCTGATGATCTTTCATTTTCAAGTTCTGCCTTGAATTTCGATCAGCTATTATACATACATGTGAGAAATAGAGTTGGATTTCATACTACAAACAGGCATAACTTTCTCAAAACCCTTTCAATGGCCACTCTCCCTGATAAAGAGACTACAG
This sequence comes from Mystacornis crossleyi, assembly GCA_013400655.1. NCBI lineage: Eukaryota > Metazoa > Chordata > Aves > Passeriformes > Timaliidae > Mystacornis > Mystacornis crossleyi. Next base: position 25,118 of record VYZQ01044930.1, read on the forward strand.
GTACTTAGTTCCTGGCTGGGTTTAAACCTTGACACACACACACACATTTGTGGGATAACTGCTAACAGATGTCTTAGGGCTACATACTTTATTGCGGAGTTCAGTAATGTCACACATATAAAGCAGAATAGAGTGTGATGTCACAGGAGGCATGAAAGTGGTGAAATCATAAGAAACAGAGACTTTAGTGACCTAAACCCTCAGAAAAGTGGGTATTTGTGGAAACCTGTTTCTGCCAGACAGCAGGGGCAGTTTGGAACTGCAGGAGCAATTCCACTGCTGTGTTGTACACGTGTAGAAAGATCAGCAGATGTTTGTATCATCTGCAGCAAGTTCTAACATGTCCCCGAGAGACAAACATTGTCAGGAAAATTACACATCTCCTCTCACCCAGGACAAAGGATTGTGCCTAAGGAGCAATTTCGGCAAAATTCTTTACGAATTCTTTAGAAGTTCCAGAATCAAATTCCTTTAAACAGTTACACTGCATGGCAAAGCTTTCTCGGTTCTGCTGGGCTGGAGCCGTCTGTCAAAGCTACTGACATTTGGGACTCGCGAGTTAAACATCTATATTTCCCAGTGTCACCAGGAGCAGAGTTTGTCACTTACTGAATTTGCATTTTGAACATATTTAAAAATACACAATGTTGAGTACAACACTGACATTCATTTTCTTTCATAAAAATGGAGAAATGCTCCCCTTCAGCATAATAACCTAGGAGCTAGAATGCTCGGCTACAGATCAGGGCAGCTGACATTGTATGCCGCTGGGAGTTTTATGGGGCTTGATTACAATATCCCAAGTCATGGAAAAGTAGCCTAACTACCCCTCTATGATGAAAATAAGCCACCAGTTCTGTTCAAGCTGTGCCATTGGACACAAAGAATATGAAATTCATGAGATTAGATACAGAATACTCATGCATGAGCTTCTTGACATACCAAAGCTGTGACTGTATGAGAAAGGGACAACCCTGTGTTCTGGCTTGATAGATTATTTATGCATTTTACGTTAGACTATGAATTACAAGAAAACAATATACAAAACATGACCCCTTCCCCCGCTCGGCAACACAACCCAAGCAAAAATACTCAGCAAAAATACATAGAAAGAAAAAACAGATCTATAGAAAAGTCTCCTCCTCTATGCTGAGTTTCCTAACATGCATCCTAGAGATTATGGCTCTTCTGTGCTTGTTCTTCCTGTATCCAGCTTTAAAGAGGCACACGGTGTAAACTAGAGTTAATCCATTGGTATATAGAGCTACGGGTTCAAAGGTCCTCAAGTTCAATGATCAGAGCCCTGGGCAAATGCTCCAGTCCTTGTGAGAAGTTCAGTCCTGGCCATTTCTTACGATGCTCTTATGATGAGAGAAATGAGAGAGGCAGAGCTACCAGAGAGTGCACAGTTTGGCTGCCTGGGCACAGGACGAAGATCAAGACTCCAAGTCCCACCTACAAGAAATCAATCAGTAATTTCTAGTCAGTCCAAGTGCTTCCAACAGGTTTCATTGTTACTTATGACTGGCTGTGCCTGCTTTGAATCCCATTTTTAAGTGTTATATTTTCCTTATACTGTGTATACTGGATACTGGTGCCTGTATCAACTTTGTGAATTCCCTTTCTGGAGTAAAACGTCCAACTGCTGGGTACTACAGCAGTGCGTGCCTTCATGCCCAGCTCCTCTTTTTTAAGATCAAAGCTTCTTAACCAAAGGAGAATTTATGCACATTCTGGTTATCTGGAGGACATGGACCAAAGGATATGTAGCTAACCTTTAAGAACTGTGGTTTTCCTTTTGAGAATTGAAATAAAATTAAATTCATTGTCAGAATTATAATGAAGACTGCCCCAAATATTTATCACAGCACTTCACCTACCTGTCACCTGACAGACCGTGCCGTGACTCTGATGGGTCTCCTGTACAGGCAGCTGTAGGGGAGGCAATTGGGAGGAAGGCGTGTGGTCCAAATTTACACAGATATGTGCTTGCAGATCATATGCGTGGCACACACAAAACAGTACCTATGTTGTTGCTCAAACCCAGACTGAGGTGGTATCTATGGGAAGATACTAAATATTAGACAATGCCCTCCATTTTATGGACATGAAGGGAAGGAAAACAGTAAGTTTCAGGAAAAATTTTCTGTGAGTGAAAGAGTGAAAAAATGTACTTTAAAAATACTCTTTGAACTTTGCAAATGAACTAAGAAGGAACATTCAGTATAGGAACAGATGAGTGGCCTTTTCTTTGGAGCATGAGTCTTCAAACCCAAGCAGGATTCCTGAGCACTGCCACAACTAGAAAGAAGATAAAAGCTAACAGTAGACACATCCCTCCCTTGACAGACTACTGCATTACACAGACCAATTAATATTCCAATTTTGATTTTGGATTTAATGTACAAAATCCTAATGAATTTACCCTTTCAACGCTCCTGTAAAAATAAATAGGTATCACTATTATAGGAGTGGAAAATGTGGTCATAGAAGGGATATTCATCCGAGGTACAATAAAAGGCAACAGAAGGGATGATTTTAGAAATCCAGTGCCTCAGTCACCACAAAAATATACCTATACTTTTAAAATGTGAATGTGCATGAGAATTTAGTAATAGTGGAATTCGACTATAGAAGTACCATTACTTCCCTTATGTTTCATCACGGAGAAATGAGTAATCTACAAAATATTTTGGAAACGTGCCACAGAAGAAATACTTGCTATAGGAAGAAGTCCTGTGTCTATTTCATAGTTTTCAGAATGAGAACTATACACTGCAGAGAAAAGTCCTTTGAGAACTATCACAAGATAGGAAGCCCACTGGGGAGATATCTAGATGTTCTATCAGGAAAACACTGAGTGCTCTCAACTTTTACAACCTATTAATTGTTAATTAATAAATATTGGCATTGAAGTTTTCTTTAAAAGTTGGCTTTTACATCTTGTTCAGATAGTGTTTAGGTCAGATAGCACAATTCATATATACAAATAGCTTTATCCGTGAATAGTGGAATATTTAACAAGTCACAGGTTACAAAAACTATTAATTTTCTTATTTGAAGTTTCTAGCTATTCACCTATACAAATCTTCTTCCCTTGCCCTCAAAAACTTACTGAATATGATACTTTTTAAATTAAAGTGTTCAATCCTTTTACTGTAGCTTATCTAGGTTTAGAATATTCATAGTTTTTTCAAGTAATTTTCGTTCAAGGAATACCAATTCATTATTACTCTACAATGACTTATACTACCATAACCCAAAATGTAACATAAGTCAAGTTAAAGTCATTTTTCTAACATTAATTGGACTATACACTGCCTACGCTCCGAGCTCGTTACTGTTCTGCCAAGAGTGCAACTTACAGAAATTAAAATTACTTCGAAGCTTTTGAAGTGCTTGCTCATCTCTTTCCATTTTTAATTGCATTGTTTGAACTTGCTTATCTGAAAACAAGAGGGGAAAGAGAAAACCCATGAAATCACATGCCTACATTAATGTATTCAAAATGTTTGCTTCAGGTCAGTGTCCGAAGCCAGCGGAATGCACCGGGATGAGAGTCCTGGCAGAACTGTGACCTTCACCGCTGCCCTTGACATTCACAGCCTCCTCCCTGCTGTTCTGCTGGCTGGGCAGAGATACGAAGAAGTAAGTTCAAGTGTGACTGAGTGCCCACAGCTTCCCACTAATACTGGTTCTGGACATCCTTGCTGCTCTTCACACCCAGTACAAAGTGTTTCAGCAGGTGGTTCTTTATGTCTCATAAAAGTACCAAAAGTTAAGAGGCTCCATAGGATCAGATGATAAACAGGAATGAGGAATATTGTCTGTATCAAATAAATCTTGCCACTATTAGAGGTGATACTGGGTCTAACCTTTATGGACATAACAAAGCTAAACAGCCAAATTTGATTCTGTTGCCATAGTTTCCAGTCCTCCACTAAATGTTCCATTCTGGCAATATGTGAGAAGTACCCTGCAGGTAAGGACTGTACACTGCATCTGGAAAAACACCTTTTTTAAAAGAACTGTAATAAAGCACAGGTATCACAAGCAGTGACAGCTTATCTGAGAGAAACTGATTTCAAGCTTCCCCAAACCCACAAAATTAATTATATGAAGAAATGTACATTTTGGAGAAGCTCAAAAACTACTCTAGGGAGAGAGTAGATTTTAATATTTTTAAGATAAAATAGTAGACCATCATTTAAAACCATAACTATCTACAAATGACACTTTTCTGTATCAGTAACTTTACAGTATATATCTGTAACAAAATAAGAAGCCTAGTCACATTGCTAGGCAATATCAGAAGTCTCAAAAGCCACAGCAAATATTCCTTTGTCATAAACTAAAAATATGTAAATATATGCATTAGAATTAGAATAAGTATGTATGAATTTCGCTACAAATACATACAAAATCAGCATTTGATGCCAGAAAAATACAACAGTCTAGAAACAAGTTCTGAAGCGTAAACAATTCCAGCTTTAGTGACATTACTTACACGTTTTTAAACTAATCACCTTGATCTGATATCAGTTTAAAGTTTTACCTAATAAATACTTTTCTTTTTCAGCATGTTCCAGAGCATTTTCAAGACAAGAAGTCTCATTGTGCAATGTAAAAGCCTCATTCTCTTTTTCAAGCATTTTTTTTCATGGTCATCATCTTCAAAGACAACCTGAAAGATTGTGATGCCTTGAATTTATAAGGAAGGAATCAGGGATTTAAATATGCTGCACTGGTGTAATATTATACAACACAGTATCATATAATTTCTGAATTCTATTACAGAGTCATAATATGAATAGAAAAAAGTCGAGACTCTAAATAGGTCCCCGCTAGAAGAAAGGCTGCAGTACATTATATACAAAGCCCATAACACATGGGGACATTTTATTGACAGGAATAATGCATATCATACTGTTTGTGTGCCCTCATCATTCAGGTCAATTTATTATGGAGGCTGTGTCCAGGAAGGCAGCTGGGGCCTATCCACCCACACTTCCCCCCGTGTTTATGAAGTGCTGTCCGTAACTAGGCAGGCAGGAGGGACTGTGGACAGGCAACACCAGGGGGTTGCAAAGTGCATGGCTAAGGAGGGGGGCTTGTTGCCTTTGTGTCATTTCTCAGTGACAGTGCTGCCAGTGTCATGAGGAGCACATCACATGTCAAAGCGGTGAAGTTTTCAGGCTGGGAGCCGCATGGAGTCCATCAGGCCTTCTGATATCAACACAGTTGGTTTTCTACTTGGTGTCGGAGCCACCCAGAGGCAATTCATATTCTGAACATTAACATGGCTTTGCATGCCTGTCACACATAGACCGTGCAGGGGTTTAATGCTATTGAAGACTACGGTTTAAATCTCTATGCAAACAGTGATTACCTTGTAAGAAGGTTCCAGGATAACGTGCAACAAAAGACTTTAAAGTTATAGTTTTAGTAAAGCAAACTCATTTACATTTTTATTATGCGTGTCCTTTGTTTAAATCTTGCCACGTCCATTATGGAAAAGACTTCTTATGCAACTGAAGCTTATTGGGACAGCTACTCTTTTTTTCTTGTTGGTTTCAAAGCTATTGAAAACATTTGAATATATTGTCTTATGGCTGTCTAGTTTTTACTGCCACATATTTCTTTTAAAATTATAGAAAAGCTTTCAGAGCTGGCACAGATCTTTATAGTAATACCAGAATATTAACTAACTTCTGAAACCATTTAAAATATTAACACAAAAGAGAAGACTCACACAACAGTTGCTTTGCTTGCTGAAATAAATTCAGGATATTATTTGCATTGCTTGGTAAAAACGTGAACTTTAAAAAAAATTACTCCAAACAAAAAATCTTAAAGACCTTAAGAATTAAATTTCAAGGTTTTGAAATGGCATGTAAACTTAAACTATAGTGTAATGATGGAAAAAATATAGTTCACAACTATTTGTTTTTCTTTGAAAAAGCCATTTTTTGTCTCCAATTTACCAGAAGAGATTACCAATGTACATAAAGTTTTGGCTGCAAAGTTTTCATTGATTTTATAAGAAATTGTGTAAACAAAATGTCAAGTGCTTTGCAAATTAATTCATATTAGTTTGTGGTTTCCCTTCCTGTACTCAGTAAACAGTAGCAGCTTACATAAAGACCACGTGTGACTAACAAGAATGTTATTTTTAATAATGTAATATTTTAAATAAATACTAGTGCAATAGTTCATCAATATTTCATTTTAAACAGTGTTTATGCAGTATCAGATTTAAAATTATTCCTCTGAGATAACTGTGAGAGTGCATGCTTTTACTGAAAACTTTTGCCAGATCTTGTAGACAGCCGAACACCCTGCAGGGAAAGCAGTAGTGTTACGAAAACAGCACAAGAGACATTTAGGTAATTAGCTGACACTCTACTCTGGCAGTGGTCAGCTCTAAACCATCGCAAAACAACCTCAGAATTTCAAAAGACCTTTTAAGTAACTGTTACAGCTCTTAATAGGCTTAAGTATTTGGTCCTCTGCTCTGGCTGTGTTTGAGCATTCAACAGCAGATGCTCGAAGTAGAACCTTTACATAAAATAAACAAAAAAAGATTTAGAGGAATCCTATGAGTAAGTCTGAAATGGCATCTCAGTGTAATCATGATCTTGTCCCGTTTTAACGAAAGGGGACGAAAAGCACAAAAGGCTTTCCTGGCCGAGCTGCCCTTTGCCATTCCGGGACAGCCTTTAGCTCGAGCGCCACCGGCTGCCGCCGCCGGGAACTGCAGCTCATTAACTATTCCGTCTCCTGCTGCAATGAGGACACTCATTAGCAAAATGAACAAAGGGACAATTTTCTGTAGCTACAGTCATCTGTTACACTTTGAGTGGCAGGTTTTGTAGCAATGTTCTCCCTACCATCTGCCCACAGCGGTAGCGTTTGGCTTGCTTAAACTGGGAAACTTTTAAGTTGTAAGAAAAAAGGGCTAGAGGTTGGATGGCTTATACAACATGGCTTAGACAGGAGACTTCTGAATTTTTCACATTTTCTGATGTACTGCCTTCATTCTAACACTTTTACTACTTTAAATTAAAAAAAAGAAAAAAAGAAAAGCAGCATATTTCAGCCTTAATAATTCTACTCTATATTTGCTAAGGTTTTGTACGCTAAACTTACAACAGCTTTTCTAATAACACTAGACTGATATGCACACATAGTTTTGGAGCACAACGAGCTTCAACTAGATTCATTCACCTATACTCATAGTATTCTATCCAAACAGGTAAAGGTGGGAGAACATTGCTATTCACTATGCTATTGAGAAAGACACACTTCAGTTTTGGTGCGCTGCAGTATTTAATGTACACTCAAAACAATAATTCGGCCTTTTGAATAACCACTATGACTTTTGCACTCTTATTGCAAAGAAATATGATGCAAATTACTGATGTTATCCTATGACATGAAAGAAGAACGTATTTGAGTATATTCCAGTTAAAATTATAAACTGGAGTTGTTACTGTTGTAGATATATTGGTAATTTTCCTTGAAAACAAATCTATTCTCGAGAATCTGTCACTTAAATGATTACGTACCTCTGTTTCAAGCTCGACTTCAGGTATTTACTGGCCATGCTTTGTCCACACCAGAGGGTGCAATTGCCCAGGCTGTTATTAAAAACCCTCGTTTACAAAAACACCCAGTTTTGTGTCGCAAAGGAAATGATAATTTCAATATTAATTTATATTTACTTTTATTATCCATAACATATTACATTCCCATGATTATAATTTTAAATCTTTCACAATTTATAACTATATTTTTTAAAAAAATGCAATTTAAGGTTTAACATGGGAACCTGCAGTATGGGCACTGGTTGGATACAAGCCTTTACTTTACAGTCAGCCACCCTGTTATTAAACCCATATCTTCAACTCAGCTAATGGATATATTTTATTAGGACTTCCAAGGTCTTGAAGGAGATCAAGATGTCATCATTCCTTTGACATCATGCTCTAATCAGCAACCATTCTCATAGTGGTTTCATCTTGTAGCTTGTATTGTCGTCTGTGGAGGCATTTTAAATGAAACAAAACACAGACACTGGCCAGGGAGGGACTAACAAGTGGCTCCTGGCCCAGATACCTTCATTTACCTCATCTATGGAGGCCTTTTAAATGAAGCAAATCACACACACTGCCCAGGGAGGGATTAACAAGTGGCTACTGGCCCAGATAGCTCTATTTACCTTCTGATGTCATGTCAGAGCTGGAAATATTAAAGACAGCATAGCTTGGGAGGAAAAATAGGCTTTTCATTGCCAAATCTTTGACAGAAGAAAACAAGTGAACTTTTCTTGTCCCTGTTTTTATGAGAACACAGATTTCTCAGAGAAGCTGGGGATCACAAACTTTTGCTATATGGATTAGCTAAAGATTGCATAGATCCCAAAGTAATCCTGGCAGCACTGCCTAAGGATGAAGAGTTGGCCAGCCAATTTGACACTAAATGTTTATTGCAACTAGTTGTTTTCATCCATTCAGAAGCTTGTCTGGGATGAAAATCAAATAGAGAAAATTTTTAAACTGTTGTTAGAATACTGCATGGGATCTGGAGAGAGATTAAGCATTCTCTTAAGAGAGCAATTCCAAACATTATCCAAATATCTCCAAGTCTTCCCTTTGGCAAGGCATCCAGATTTTGTAATCAAGTAATCTCAAACTATATGATAAACAGATTTAAGTTTTTCAACTTAGGGCACTTTCTCCAGCTCTTAAAAATGTTTTGACTTTTTCCTGTTCACTTCCCTATCTATGCAGGCTAGAACTAGTACTAGTACTCTAAGACTTCAGAGACCTAGTACCTCTTTACACTTATCTGGAGCCTGTTCCAGTACCCAACCAGCCTCTGAGTGAAGAACCTTTTTCTAATTTCCCACCAAAACCTTCCCCGACATAGTTTTAGGCCATTCCCTCTCGCTGGTCACTAGAGAGAAGAGATCAGTGCCTGCCACTCCACTTTCCCTCACAAGGAAGCTGCAGACTTCCCCTCAGTCTCCTCCAGGCTGAGCAGACCAAGTGACCTCAGTCGCCCCTCACATGGCTCCTCTCCAGGCCGTTCACCATTCTCATACCCTGCCTTGAACATTCTCCAATACCTTTTTGTCTTTCTTATATTGTGACACCCAAAACTGCACACAAGACTCGAGGTGAGGCCGCACAGAATAGAGCAGGACAATCTCCTCCCTGGCCAGCTGGCTGTATTGTGCTTGTCCCAAGGATTTTCACTTTATTAATTTTAAATTCTACAATTTTTACTTAAGAGTAAAGTCATACAATTGCACTCACTTCCCTTGCTTCCAGTAAATTGATTATTTTGTCCGTAATGGTGTCATTTATAGTTCTTTTATTGATACATTGTCCATTTTATGGACAAGTCTTTAGTAAAAGCTATTCTCTTCTTTAGTTATGAGACTATGCATTTTGGCCCCGTAATACTTCTTTTCTTAGCAATTTCAGCTTTTTTGTTCATATTATTGTGTTCAGATTTTAACTGTTAGTCAGTTTTTCTCACCAATATATATCAAGCTTTGGAAATATAGTATGTATGTGCACCAAAACCCACTTGCATACACAAATATGTTCATATATTTATGGCATAATTTATTAGCTTCTCATTCACCTTGGCCTCAGAACCTGTGTCCAGTTCTGGGCCCCACAATTTTAGAAGGATGTGAAGGTCCTTGAGCATGTCCAGAGGAGGGCAACAAAGCTGGAAAAAGGGCTGGGAGGAATGTCCTCTGAGGAGCAGTGAGGACTTTGAGCTCATCTAGTTTGGAGAAAAGGAGTACGAGGGGTGACCTCATTGCTCTCTACAGCTTCCCAAGGAGGGGAAGCGGAGAGGAAGGTGCTGATCTCCTCTCCCTGGTGTCCAGTGCTAGGACACAAAGGGATGCTTCAAGGTTGTGCCAGGGAGGTTTGGACTGGACATTAGGAAGCATTTATTTACCGAGACTGCTGTCATACACCTGCAGAGGTTTCCTAGCGCG